>JAQFXM010000028.1:0-95499 GCA_034693345.1 Entomobrya multifasciata | reverse complement strand
TTGCTAAAAACGTTGTGTGTGTACTCAATTTACACACGTACCTAAAATAATTATCTCTAAAAGCAAGTATCAATACATAGTATGAAATGATATGAATGTTTTCGAGACGGTGGTGACGATGATGTTGAGAATGTTAAGAGTGGTTTCCATGAATTGAGATGCTGATTGAGTTGAAAAGTTGAATTTTCATTGGATGTTTTAGGTACATTTTCCAGAACGCATACTTGTTTTTATATTCTCGATTCAATATTGAAACATCCAGAAAAAGCCAGACAGAAAAATACACAATGCAACAATGTTGGTTTTATTTGCGAGCAACAACAGTTCAAAGAGATCTGGTGCAAGTTTAAATGGAATTGGAGATGGACGGATTGGTTACAAAGTTACTTTTTTTTGTTTGATGGGATGTAATGTAGCCCAAGCTTCTCTTGGGCGATTCCATTTAATTAAAATTATATATATAGGAATCTCTCTCTGCAGAGATGAATGTAGTTTTTTAATGCAAAGTAGTACAGAAACAGACAAGAGGGTCCAATGTCCCGTGACACGGCCAACATCCCAATATGTAAGGCGGTGCGGCGGTGGTGGTGGTGGGACGTTGTTTTGTCGCGTTTTTTTACTGGTGCTTCACATCACCACCACCACGTCCACGCCACGCTGCGCTTACTACTACTACAAGAACGCATGTACAACGAAAACCGTAGTAGTTTGTGTCGTGAGTTGTAAAATAGTAAAATACGCTGTTTCCGTTACGATTGTATTTCATGTGTCTACCACATACACTATGGAATTTCAATCAGAGAGAACGGAATTGTGATATATTGCTTCTTATTTTCATGGAAGAAACTTTTTTAAGGGACACGCTACGCTGTGCTTTTGAGAATTTTGTAGAGTTTTTCAAGAGATGACTTATAAAGTGAATGAATGAGAAAAGCATATATTATTGTGCACGGGTGGGTACGGATGAGGAAAGGGTAATGGCTTTATATTAGGGAGTTGATTATAGGTAGACTATTAGTTGTGTTGGGAAATATGACATGAAATAAATAAAATGAAATGACTGACGTTAGCAAAACTTACTTGTACACAAGTTGGAGCCGATGAGGTAATGTCCTCACAAAAAACTGTCTTTTGGAGCACTACTGGGGTATTTCTGGAAGTTATTTCACTTGCTGCTTGTTTTATTTACGTCTGGATTTTTTATGAAGTGCACTCTCTCCGTCAAAGTGGCAGCCAATAAATGAGGGAAAAAAGTTGAAGGAATGAATAATAAAAAGGCTACATATTCAAGCACTCCCAACGGGTTTAAGGTTTACAAGAAAACATAATAAAAAAGATAGCATTCCTGAGAACTGAGAAAAACAGTCCCAGAGAAACCAGACTTCAAAGTAATCCAATATCTAGACAGGAGCTCAATCAACCCCTCTCAGTTTTTATACGTTTGTTTTCAACCACGAACCAATTTCGCAGAATTCCTTTTTTGCAGTTTTGTTTATGAATGGCAATTGCTGTACTGCAAATGGCATACCTCTCTTTCTCTTTCCCCCTTTTCTCTAGTGATATGTTTACCGGTTTTGTATTATAAAGTTCATGCATGAAAATACTTAAGAGTTTACCTTATTTTCAGGTAATTGGAAAGAGTCAAAGGAAGTAGGGGAAACCAAATAAAAACCAAATTTCCAGGTTTTTCTCCCTACGAAATTAACATTTTATTTGCCAAAGGTATTCTTGGAATTTGTACGAAAAACAAAAACAAGAAACTGTTAAAAGCGATATAAATGCAATGCGATAAGCATAGTACATAACATATGCCGCTCATTTGCAAGTTTCTACCAAAATATTCTGTTAAAATGATTGTTTATCTGAACATGCAAATGTCACGTGTAGGTAATAGAATGCTCTTTACTTTCTATTGGCAGTTACATGGTTCCCTGTGTGGCAATCATTTACTTTTTTTTGGGTACCTCTGGCTTCTATACGATGCGATGGTTGCGGTTTTAACGGTGCATTTTTATTCCCAAGAATACTGTCCATAGAATTTTGACACTGATTTAGCATGAAACAAAAATGCCACATTTATAAAACGATTTCAACATTTCAATCTTTTCAGTAAAGCTTGATGAATACGTCAAAGATGTAACGCTGTAACGAAGAGTCGCAGAGACTCCTGGGGTTATTGGGGGCATGCTGTAAGAAACGGTTTCAATTATGCACCTAGCAAGTAGCAAGATAGATTACAATTTATGGTTTGTCCATGGTCATTTTGGGCCCTTGAGGTAAATTGCAAACTAATGACGTAGGGAGTTTTATGTTACGGTAAAGATGGGCGGATTGCAGGTAGTCGGATTAGTGTATTAACATAGTAGTTCACTGCAAGTTCACTATGCAGTAGTTATTTATGTTCTACAAGTTCTGAATAAAATATGATTTTCTTCCATTTTCGTGACAGACTGTAATGATTAAATGTCTGTTGAACGCCCTTTGTGCAAATAACCAGAATATCAAAATTGCAATACTGTGAGTGAGTAAATGAGTATAAAAGTAAAAGGATGGTAAATGATGGTTATTGAGAAACTTCCCTTTTGAAGAGATAATTGCTTTTTCTTTCTGAACTTTTTAATGGATTTTCCTTCATTGTCTGTTGCAGGTGAAAGTTTCAAGCTAATGAAGTGAGTTTTTCCACCCACCACCAAACCAAACAAAGTACTCATCTAAAGAACACGCAAAAAGACACTTTATCTAGCCCAACATAGACATTGTAGTACACACCATGTACCATGTACAAGTCACAATTTTGTCTCTTGTGTATAATGAAATCATTCATTTAATGAATCTCGCCATCATTCCATTCTCTTTCCATTTTTGCCCACAATTGGGTTGGGACTATACTAATGTGAACCTGCGAAAAGTAAAGATTTTTTTGCGGAAAATTTGTTTCATGAAAGCATGCATACAAATTCCCACTATTCCCAGAGAGTTTCATTAGAAATGATTAAATTATACATTATACATCTTGAACTAAATTAGAAAAGCTTGGAATGTTGATTTTCTCCAACCAACCCCAAACCACAGAGATTCGGTCGAGCTCTTGCGGCAATCTTGGGAAAGACAAAGGTTGGCCTTTTAAGCTTGTAGTGCAACTGTCACAACAAAGATCTACTTGATGGCCACCACTGCGAAAGTGAAACGACTTGCTTGCTTGCACACATCTCTTTTTTGTTTCACGTTTGCATGCCTAATATGTGAAAGCAATGGAACCGTAACAATGCAGTACTAGCCTGTCTAGCCTCTCAGCAGCAAAAAAGAGACAATTTTTTATTCATTTTAAACCCCCTATTCACAATTTCATTAAAATCTCGTATGTAATGTAACATAATAACTATAAAAATTGTAGCAATAGCAGTTAACTTAATATGTATTCATATGGGTGTATATGCATCATTACAACCACCACCATCTCAGCCTAGTAATATTTATCCATATAACTGTACATTTCACATTGTATTCTCCTTTTCATTTATTACACGGCAAGAGATCACCATCATGGGACGATGCCAGGAAGTTATAGAGCGAGTTGTCGGTCTCAGTTCCAAGGTTGCTATTTTCTGTACTCTCACTCCACTCGCCTTCCTTTCGTTACGTTCCGACCTGGTTGTCTTTCTTTCCCTTCTCCCCTATCCGCACCGCTTTTTCTAGTTTGTAAAATTACATTATGTTGAATTTTGATGTGGCACGCCATGCACCCACTTACACAAGTATTACTACATACATGTCACTTTGGTAGAAAGCATGTTGATGGTGATACTAGTGCACATGTTCACATCTCACCATGCTCAATGCAGACTTGTTCAGTTTAATCCATTTAAAATGCGGAGGAGGAAACAAAATACATGTAGGGAGACCCATGTTACTTGGCTGGCATTTTTAGCACCACGCCACATGCAGCAATGCTGGCAATACGAAGACACACACAGCCAAACAAATTTCTGCTATTCCATTCCACCAACCTTTTTGGAAGCATGGATGGAGTGAGTGGAGTGGTGGTGTTGGTGGAGGAGATTCAGCAAACAAGAGAAAATAGGGGAACTCTGTTCTGCTGTTCGCTATTCCTTCTCTGCAGTTTTTAGTATAAAACGCCCGGATTCGGTATTACTTTCGATTACTTTATTACGCTCGTAAGTACATTGACAAAAATACATTAAAATATGTATCCCTTTCATGATCCAAGCCATAATATTATTTTCTCATATCGTATATATTTGTGTACCATTCCATTCATCTCTATTATCCCAAAGAAAATGCACAACGATAAAACTGCATGGTTTCTAGAGAAAAAACAAAGTGTGTATCGTGTTACAACAACACATACACACATTTTACTTCAGGAAACAACTTTAACTAGCCAAGTTATTGATGATTTCTACGTGTTTTCCAGAAACCTTTTACATATAAATGCATATGCTTTCAGGTAGAAAATATGCAAGCAAAGCATATATTCATTTTATGAAACCTAAAACACAAAATACTTTTTTGGACAATGTAATCTTTTCTTTTAGCTCACTTCCCCTCTTTTGCTATTTTATCGCTTTGTGCAATTCCAAAATGGAATTCTCTTTCAACCATACGTACATAAATATCTCTTAACATTTATACAAATGCCCAATACACATACCATACTTCAAAGATGATAGTATGGTCAGTGGGTATAATATTACATTATTTTTTAATATTATTTCTCTCTGGTTGAGCTCAAGTGCCCATTCGTGTGCTGGCCTGTTTTGTGTTTGTGTCTTTCCAGGTCTCTGCTGTATTTCTCTTAAAAAATCCCATGGTGCATGTGTGTAGGTACTTTTACTTCTTCACTCTCTTCCTTTCCATTTCATTCGATATATGCCAAGAGAGAAGAGACTAGTACCCAAACCAACAACAAAAGTGACAGTACGTAGTACGAACTACACAGAGTGCTGGTGTTGATGGTGGCGACTTGACTTGGTGAATACTCCGAGAGAGTTTGCCTTTGCCAAATAACAACAGAAAGAAGCTTCCAAGAAGAAAACTTCAAGTTGGTTTGTGTATACACAAAGTGCTATATGCTTTCTGGTGGTTACATTGCATTAACCCATACATTCATACAACAGAACTACTATACTATACAGAACCAACCAACCAAGCACACTTTCTATTGTGTTTTAGGTTTTCTACTATACTCCTTGTGAAAACAGACGAGATATACGTAAGTCCTTGTCCCTTGCCTTGCTAAAAAGCTTTCCTTAGTTTGCTTGGTGGTGGTGTCCTCTCTTCTCTCTTTCTCGGTTTTGGGGAGCCCCTCTCTACAAGAGCAACTCTCTCCACTTTTTCTTCCTTCCTCTTTTTTTGCTCGCTCTCTCCTCTCACAAATCCGCACAAAGGCAAGTCAGTGATTCTTATCATCAAAATCATCACTGTAAGAAGAATATCAGCAGCATTATAGGCTAAGAGTAAAGAGTAGTGTATGGGAATAGTAGGCAGGCAGTAGCAGTGGACTGTTTTTACTACTATGTGTAGAGGATTCAGCAGTCCGAAATCCGAAAAAGAAGAATAAACATACTGAAAACACAGCACAGTTTAAGTACACTACTGAACTGTGCTGAACTACTGGCAATAAAAAAACGTACATCCATAACATAGATACATATTACAACGTCATTTATTATGTCGTCGTCTTCAGAAAGAGTGTTGTAGATAAGTTTAGAAGAAAAAAGTGAGAAAACACATCAAAAAGCAGAAAGTATAGGATTTCTTTTTTGAGTAAAGTATTTTTAAGTATATAAAATATAATCTGTTTCATTATCAGAGAAAGAAAAAGTAGTAGGAGTGTTATGTGTGATGAGAACAAGTATTAGCAGAGCATTGAAATGTACTACAATACTTCCACCAACCACTATACCACCATCACCACCACCTAAAACTGTGAATATTGCAGAAAAAAATTGTTAAATATACAGCCCTTACTTCTAGCCTACTGTTTCCTCATTGACTTAAATATCAACCTCTCTTCTAGTTCACCTTTTTAAATTGGAATAATTTATCTTGTGAAAATAAGCTCGATAAAAATATTCCTCTAAATCCAAATTCCTCCGAAAAAATTATACAAATTCTTTTCTAATTTTACTTTATTTATTTTTCTTTGATAAACTTACACCCAAATGTGAGGAGCATTGGCTTTCTTCATAATTATTTATATAAATTTGCAACAAGGAAACTTTTTATTAAAAATAACCATCTATAAATATCGATAGAATAAGCAAAAGCTAATTTAAAAGATAAAATCATCATCACATTCTCCTCACAATGTAGTAACCTTCAAGTTTTTTCTTCTTAATTTTACTCCCCCGTACCCGTGAAGTTTGTATATTGATTTGATTTGGAAGAAAGCAAAACGAATACCTATTCAAAAACTAATATTATGAAAGATCCCACTTTTCATCTCATGCCGTCGTCGCCGTACATTTCATTTTTATCTCAGTAAAGTATCAGATATATTGCCCTTTTTCCTCGTTTCGTTTTTTCTTCGAGTAGGTATAAATGCTCTTCATTATATAGATTGATTTTTTATATCACGAAGCTAATAAAAATATAAAAAGTTTATATAAATAGAAAATCATCCTACGGAATATCATCCACCCATCAATACTCTACCGATTACGCTCAAATCAAACTTCTCCAATTTTAGTTGTGATTAGTATATATAGTAGGTAGTATTCCTTGTTCTCTTTTTGAGTGTGAGTGACTTGCAAAGCACAAAAATAGGCAAAGACAGTGAAAATATATGCTGTAATTGCAAGTGTGAAAGGGAGAAAAGGACAGACGCATACACGAGGTTTAAAGGATAAGATCATTCTTTCTATTTTCTCCTCAGTTTTATTTTTTCTCACTTTTCTCGAGACTGTCAAGAACGTCAAAATTCCCAAAAGATTTAATATTCTGTGAACATTTCTTTTAACTTTGAAAAAATATAGTGCAAGGCTACAAGGGACAAGGGCTAACAGACATTTTACTATCAGTGAAATAACGTGAGTTTGTTTGGAGAAAGTTTTGGAGAAAAAATGTGATTTCGTATTAAATTCCTTTAAAGGATGAATAGAAATAATATAAAACAATTTTCGTGACAAAGGCAGCAGTACCGCATGAAATAAAAATATTTCCCCTGCAGTTAACCTACATAAAATGGAAATTAAACGAAGGACTTGAACGCATTCCTGTGACTGTACACACGTAAATTTTCCCTACGCTAAATTCAGTTTTGTGATTCTACTATATTATTTGAAAGCAGTAGCAATTAAAATGCATTAAAGAATTGAAAACATCTGTCGAAAATTCCCAATTCGACACGACCCTCCACTTGCTCAGGGGAGTTCCTCCGCAGAAAAAAAACCAACGTCATCATTTCGTCATCCTCATTATCAAAAAGCACATCAACAAAGCAAATAGCAATTAGCACCGTTGTTGTGCTCTCTCTATATTACGGTAAGATAAAGACTTTTTTCTTGTGCTTTTAACCTTATAACCATTTATTAAATTGTCCATTATTAAAATGCTTTCCAGATGCTTTAAATAACTTTCTTTCTGCGCTGTTTCTTTTTTATCTGTGTCGTTGTTGTAATTTATGTACTAAAGCTGCTTTGAGATTTTTTCTCATTGCATGTCACCGCTTGTCGAAATTCGGTTAGTGTAGTCACACCAAACAAAAGAAAGATGTACTCTTAAAATTATTCACGCATTCAATGAATTAGTTCCGCTTGTGTGGATATATGACAATTCGAAATCATCAAGTAAACTTGTATTTTGCTCTATTGAATTATAAAAACCTTATATTTAGGTTTGTTTAAGCAATTCCAGTGCATTTTTTAATTTAATTAGAACTAGAAATTAAAATTGAATTATTTCCCGTACGCCTTTGTGATACCTATTGTTTTAAAGTGATCTTATGTGACCGTGGCATCGGCCTGTCACATGACAGTCTAAAGAACGATCTGCCACCGTTGACATGTCCTGTATGTACCCTTCTATCAAGTGTTTTTGAAGCTTTGTAAGTAAAAAAAATATTTGTCTCTTCTTCGTACTTTTGTCTCTTGGCAGGTTAAGGTTAAGTGAAAAGCCCAACATTTTTTTGTCCCATCGTCCTTAGTGCTTAAATTGAAATTGCTGAACATAATTTAAGCTTTTACACGTTAAATACCACAAAACCCGAAACAAACTGCTTTTTTCTCAAATTATCTTCAAGGTCGGTGTTTTTAAGATAAAGAAAATTCTTTCTTGAGTAAAATATATGGGAGTTTACATACTGAGGTTTGTCTGGCTAATAAAATATTACAGCAGGACTGTCGTGTCTTTGTGTCACTGGGCTATACAAACAGAAAAATAAAACAATTACACGCTAATGTAAACTCATGTACATAGATGCACTAGCCAGATGTAAATGTATAGGCATGGCCTTATTTATTTACATCAACTAAATATGTGACAGGATAATTGCTTTGCATATTTTTCATAGCTGTTTCGATTCACACGCTGATTTTGATAATGATGATGATTGCCGATGTTTTTGGAGTTTACACTGAATTATACAGCTCGTTTGAAATTTTGGCATGCAGCGAGCTAAATACCGATTAAAGCACAGCGCAGTTGTTGCTTTCTTCTGATTAATGCATTTTTATTTTAAACATTTTTTTAGCGTTGAATAGTTATTGTCAAATAAATTTAAATCGATATTTACAATGCATACATGTACCATATATTCCATATTATATTTGCACTCATTGTATAAAAGGCGTCTATTTTTACATCAGAATGGAAATTTTTGTTTTTTGCATCGAAATGGTGTAGCCTGATTGAACTTTTAATTGAAATTTTATAATTAGAAAGATGATTTCTGATGGTCTCGTATAACTTACTATGCTCACTCTAGATGTATAGTTTATGCTTTACATTCCATTTGCATAAAAGATCATAAAAGCGTGACACAGGAAAACACACATGCAAGTTGAATCTGATAAAAGAATAATTAGTGCCATGAGTTAATGGGTTTAAAATTTCACCCAATCGTAGAATAGGTAAATGTTCTACTGATTATCTGATCTTACTACTATTTGTTTATCTGAAAATCAGCTTTTTCTAAAAAAAACAGGTATTTCATACGCGTTTGATTGAACTAACTAACATATTCTGGTGGTAGTAAAATCCACATGAAGTGTAGCCATTCATGAAACTAGATACTTGATGATATAATCCTCCGCAAATTTTTAAGAAGTGCTTGCCCCCACTAAAACGTTTTCAGCTTTTTCCTATTTTCGTCACCTCATTAGCATACGATATACCTATACATGCAACACTTGATTCTACCATATCATCATCAAGTTTAAGTAGTAAATAATCTGCACTTCCTTTCCTTTTAGCAGACGTACACACCTTTAAATCTGTGTTTTTCCTACTCTGCTTTCGTTTATTTTTGATTTTATTAGCTGCACTCTCACTTGAACTGTCATCATGTTCTACTTAACAGTTCGCGAAATTGATAAGATAATTTTATGCTTCTGAAACCACAAAATTCAGTCGCAAATCTACTAGTCAGTTCAATGTATTTTTCTGCATTACATGTTTTCATTTTTTAGCATGTGGTCTGTTTATCTAAAACAAAACCCTCCATGCGCGCTCTATCGTCAATTTGCAGATAAAACTTGGAAACTGAATTTTAAAACCACCAAATTAATAGTGATATCTGCAGTGATACATAGAGCGCTCCAAAGAACATCTTTGCAGCAGTGCACCTAGTTTCTTTAAATTCAAATACAGATGATTTTCTTGGCCTAGTGACAAGTTTTCTTAAAGAAAAAAGTCGGGCGACAGAACAGACACGTACAAAAAATATCTGCTGATGATAATCTTTGTGAGTAAATAAAAACTTAAGAAGATTCATGCTTTTACGTCATTAGCGTATGAGTAGGCCTTGGAACCTTTTATTTTTTATTTTCTCGAAAGCAATGTTATGAAACAATATACACATAAGACTTTTGTCCGTATAACGTCATCATATTAATTTCTTTCTTTTCTCCTGCGTCATTTTTCAAGCTTTACTTCTAAATTACACATACAAGTAACAAATGACTACATCCGGTAAAATTTCTCCAAATGTACAGTTTCTCAGTAGTTCAAAAAACCCTTTTTGTTTGCTTTGCAACCTCTGTAAATAAATATTACATGATTACGTTATGCCATACAGGAAAAATGTTTGTTAATTATGCATGTTTAATGTACATATGAATATAGTACCTATATATATGTAAATCTACTAACATTCATTTTTAGTAATATATTTTCAATTTTCACAACATGATAGTTATTTAAGAAAACGTGCAGGTGAGAATCCATTTTGCAGGTTATTCTTAAGTATAAAATATTAGTATTGCACTTTACACCCAACGCAAAAGTAAGCCCTATAATGAGCTTATTTTGTTTCATCTTATTCTAATAGCCACTTATATTTCGAAAAAGCGATTAGCCTAATTTTGCTAACAAAAGACATCATGTAGTGTATGAAGTAATCCTTCTGCACAGACGCACAAAATTAAAATTTTTTAGTTATACTCTAACTTTAGCCCTTTAAAAAAAAGAAAGAAGGAAATAAGCGTAAGGCCAGGTCAAAGCCACTTCCACCAGCGCACCTCATTATCATATGCCAAGCCACAGTTAAAATATCCAGAAAATTCAAAAACAACCTTACAGTAAAAATACGTAACGAAAGACAGGCTGCAACCTTTCATAATAATAGTACCCCATTGCCATCATCATCTTTTCATCTAGAACAACTTGCTACTTTTCCCCTTTCAGTATTTCTGCTTATAATGCGGCTGGCTGGTGGAGATAGGCATATGAAATATGCAAAAGTTAATCATGCCACTGCCACGTACATATGCATAGTGCCTTGTACTCAAACTCAGTCTTAGATTTCATACATTTCATCTTATCATCTTTTCGCAGCTTAAGTTTTCTTCCTATTTTTTTTAAAACAAACAGTGCTCTAAAGAAGATGTAATACTCACTTGAGTGAGTGAACGGTAAATGAGATACAGAGTGAATGATTATCATCAAATCAGCAGATCGGATCAGTAATCAGTAAATGTGTTCCATTGCAAAAAAATACATACACAGAATTTTTTCCACAGTGCAAAACAGCCTATCCTCCAAAAACCAAACAAATCCTTGTACTATCCCCACCACCGCATCATCAGTCAGTATTCAGTATTCTATTCAGTACAACCGTCGTCAGCAGTGAGTACATAGTACTACCACCACCAATACTATACGAATGAATGGCTGAACGAGCAGTTAAAAAGCGTGCTTGGTTTCTGCTCAGTTAAACTTGTGAACGAGAACTCTAGCGCTTTTTTTTCTTTGGCTTATCATCACACACCATGCTTTAAGTAAAGTAAAAGCAAATTTTGAAAAAAAAATCAAAAAACGACACAGACGTGAACTGCATCTCCAATAAGCAGGTCTCTTATTTCTTTTTTCCACCGCACCGTTGAACTAAATAAAATTTCATGCTATTTCTATATCAGTGTATACCTATAAGAAAGATAACGAACAAAAAAATACTCGAAGAAGAGGAGTACTACTACGTAACGTGTAGTGAGTAAACACACGAGGTTCTACCATTCTTTTCAAATTGTTTTTTTTTTGCGGAAGTCAGTTTTGTTCCGATTAGTTTTGTAGGGAGGAGGAGGAAACTTTTTTTCTTTCGTGCCATAACTTTATGTAAGCATATTAGAATCACAACAACATACAGATACAGCCTTGCTACTTTTGGTTGGATATATATAACCAACAGCAATCTACCGGTAAGGAAATCAGAAGAGACAAGAGAAGACAAGTGAGAAAATAGGCAGCAATTGAATAAACAGTCGTGCATTATCTTTTCTCATTTTTACTTTCTGTTGTACTTGCCGTGTGACTGAACAAACTCTTCTTTCCTCTGTTGGTAGTCATTTTGTAAAAAGGAAAATTCATGAGCTCACATAATACAGCAGGTTGACTTGACTAGAAAAAGAGAGTTGGTAAGACTTGCAAATCAGAGGAGCATGTCTTTTTGTGTTATTTTGTGATCTCTGAGCAGAGAATAGAACAAAAGATTGATATATAGACAGAGAACAGCTAACACAACAAAACAGGAACAAGAACAAAAGTGAATCGACCAACTTCCTTCAAGCCAACTGCATTAATTTTCTGAATTAAATTAATATCGCGTTCTCCTTTGTTTTTTGGGAGGAAGCATATAAAATCAAGACTGACACAGTAAAAAAAGGAATCCAAAGAGGAACACATGCACAACTTCATTATAATTTTATTTCATCAACACAACTGAACTGCAGACTGAGTGACTCTTGGGAGAAGTGAGGAGAGTGCAGCAATTTGCACATTATTTGTTTTTTTTCTGTGATACACGGGCGGATACTTATTATCATACCAAAAGATTATATAATAATTTTATTCGCTAGCACGTAAAAACTAAGTGCGAAAAATAAAGGAAGCCACGCCAGCAAAATAAAAACCAGAAGAGAAATGCTTTCTCCACATTCAACTTGATTAATGTGCTGGCACATAAAAATTCATTTTTACTCATGTACTTACTGATCTTCTTTTCTACTTACCGCACCCATTACCCATATAGTATGCGATAAGCCGTGTAAAACAGACAAAGAAAAGTTATTAGCTGAAAATAAAGTTAATACTTATCCGAAATCACTCTCTAGATCTTCTGCTTCCGTGCTTGTAAGCTGTTGTTGTTGATGATGTTCAAAGAAAAGCAGGACACATGTAACATCAAGTCAAGTCAAGAAAACAAGTGAAATTGGTGGTGGTACAGTTGTAGTGGTAGTAATCGAGAATCATAAAATATTGATGCTGAGAAGTTGTGTAAGACGCGAAAAAAATCTGTTCATTGGACTTTCTGCTTACCAAACTTTCTGTTACACACACACTCCGAGAATTGTACACAGCTGCAAAAGATACATAAAAGCTTGACGGAGATCAAAATATCTACCTGATCAAGTCAAGAACACAGACTGTCGAGACCAACGGTGTGTGGTAGGAGTGGTGGCTTATAGTAGTGCGCTATATTTTATTATGTGCTTCTTAAGTTTCTTTTGTTAATTAGTTTGACTGGAACTGGAGCGTCACCTCAAGAGCTCAGCAATGAACTCACGTGTTTCACATAAAAATATTGCTAAATGACTCCCATAGCTCTAATTTTCTTTGTGTAGGAACTATAAAGCAAAGCAGTTAATGTTTCTTTTCTTCGCTTCATCAATTTTGTTATTGGAGATCCACTTTTTTCATGAATAAAGCATTCTGTTTTTGACGATCACTTTTTTGCGATACAAAAAATACATATATAGACGAAGCGGTCAAGATGGGAATGGGAGAAGGACCTGGCTTCACTACCAGTGAAGACTTTTGGTCAGTTGCTGCTAATAATTTTATCATCTGCCATACGCATTACCATTGCATTTGATACACATATATAATAATGTGCCATTGTCATCATCAGTTTGAAAAATCAACAAAAAAAGCTTTGCTATATTAAACATTGAAAAAGTGTGTAACGTTAACGTAAAACTGTGTGCCAAACTAATATATTTTTGGGAGCACCCAAGATTTTAATGTGCTAAATATATAATCTTTATGCGTGTGTGCGTGGCGTGCTCGTGTTCTATTTTCTTTTGTGTGTGGATTTTTATTTATCTTCAATAATGTGTACAAGATCACAGGAAACAAATTACGCGTGCTCTAATTTTTTCCTATTTGTGAAGTGCACATCATCATAAAAGAAATATAAGATATAATGGTTTGACACTGACATTTTCCTAACTGATATACCTACATAATTACATATTATGCGTAATCTTGGCTTATATTTTTAAAAGCACTAAACTAAATAATTCGCTTTTTTGATGTTCCGCTATTTAAGCATAATAAAACGTCCTGTTTGTTGGCTGAATTCAAGTGTATATTTGGTTCATGATGCAATGCAAAGCCCAGCTCACCTAGACATTATACGATACACCTATGATAGATTTGGTGTAGCATGTAATAAATCAAGATAAACAAAATAAGCAGATTTAAAAAGTGCTTAAATTACTTTGTTAATAGTACGTTTGGACATTTCCTTGCATGCTTAACCGCATTTCGTAGTTAATCAGATATGTGACATGGGTATTTAGAACAAATAAGTGAAAATTGCAGGAACAAATAGATTCGACAGTCGACAGAGAAAACATTTATTTGGTGACCTTCGAATATTTGAAACGAAACATGACAAAAAACTATTTCTTGACACTCGACATCCAATTCCGCTTTTAATTGAATCTTCACAAATACCCACCGCATAACAAAAGACCGCAGATTTAACACAAAAAATTGCCTCAATAGCTTGTAAACAAGGCGTAAGAAAATGAAAACAATTTCAATTAGTAGATTTTGAACAGGATACTCTAATGAATGCATTTACACTGTAATTGTAACTACTTCTCCCCTCCCACCCACAACTACCACACAGTAATTTAAGCCGGTAACGCAATCACTTTTGCTCTCAATGAAACGCTTGGGTGATCTTTTTATGTGTGAAGCAAACTCATCGGCTACACTGCAATACATAATACTTCACTGATTTTTTATACCTTCAAACGTCTGTAACTGGCTATCTATCTAAGCACAAAAAAAACACAAAAACTGTTATCACTTGGCTTAATTTCGTTTGCCAACTTTAAACAGTAGTACTCGATACTTTTTTTTAAACTGGTAGTATTTTGTGAGTTCCTTGTTTGCACATTAAATGTGAACAAATAAATATAAAAAATTTGAGTACATTTTTTACTATCAAAAAGATGAAACATTTTTTAGCTGTAATTGGCTATTAAACCAATTAAATTGTATGCTCAAACTAATTTACACAACTTTATTGTTCTTTTTACACAAGAAAGTAAATTGTGTACAGATGCACTGCAATGCATGCACGTTCACACCTTTAACTTATCAATAAGTAAAGGGATGAACGATGAACGAATGATGACCAAATAGTTGCAATTGCACTACGACTACGGTGCATTAAACTGCAACTAAACTAACAATACTCGGACAACGATAACGAATAGTTTGTTTGTAGAATTGTACTAATATTCATTCATAAGACCTTTGCAAAATTGACAGCATAAAATTAAATCAATCATAACGATTCTGCCATAGTGCATGCATGGTTGCATCAAAAATGAGCTGAAAGCTTTTTGGCTCTTGTAAAGTTTTCAGTTATTCCATAAATTTCGTTGAATTATTGATTGTTTTTTTTGTTAAAATCGTGTTTGCCATTTATACCCATGTAACAACATTCGCTTTCTACTTGTAAGATAGTTTCGCGTAGTGCCATAAAGTTTGTCTAAATACATGTTTTTAAGTTCACTAGTTGATTAAAAGTTTCACAATAACCGTGGTCGTGTTTGTGGTGAACAATCAGAATCTTCTGCTTACTTTTAAATGGTGGGTGCTGGAGAATAATTAACTTAAGCAGTAATTCGATTTTCTGTCTGAAAAGTTCCCCGTTATATACCAGCCTAATCCCTTTGCCTTACCCCAGTATGATTGGATTAGAGGTTTAACAAAACACTTTTGTTTCGCAACACTAAACCCCTAAAGCTATACCATCAAAACATGACGGTATTACATTACAGATCAATTTTACAAAAGAATGGCGAAAACCAATAAGCCTGTGCATGTTTGGTGACTGTGCTGTTGTATTGTAATTAAGCCTTTTTTGAATAAACTATTAATATCCATATTATGCGCTCGGCGCTCAGACATAAGCCACACGATACCACACCTTTAGCTTCAACCTTCCATCTTCATTACTTTGCTTCCTTCCTTTTTCTGCCTATTTCACCACATGCCATTTTCAAAAAAACCAAACCAAGCCTTTTTCTGTTTCTTTCTGTGCAAAGTTCAATTTCGATACGATCGAAATTACCGTTCGATTATTATTTGCATATGTTCACATAATACCCTCAAAATGACTACACGCAAACACTGGAGTGCTGAGTAATACATATAATTTTCCGTCATTTGCCATTGGCATTATCAGTCTTGATCAGCAGCAGCATTGAACTTGAGATACTGCATTGTCTACAACCAAGTAATGATTTTGGCATTGAACAATGAAGGAAACAATGTATAGCACGCAATGGCTTTTACCGAAAAAAATGTGCGTTATTATTTGACTAACCTCTATAATTTCCTGGCTTTTAAAAAGAAAATAATGAAGAAAAATTATAATAAATAACGAAATCTTCGTTCGCTGTATTTTTGTTCTCTGTGGACAAAATTTGATAGCTTTTACCCAACCCTGTACACTAACATAATTTGTAATATAATTCAGTTATGCACGCCATGTCACCCTGGACTGGGCTATGTGTTTCTGTGAACCAAGTTAAAAAAGAAAGAAAAAATATCATGTTACATAGTTGTGGCCTTGTGAATTAATTAACATATTTGACATTACGTCTGACTAACAGTCACCAGCGAAGCGTATAGTAATTAAAGCGACAAAAAGTATGGAAAACAAGTTACGGAAATAATCCATCCTTCTTTTTCTGAAAGATCACATCACTGCATTGCATAACACATTGCGGGAAAGCACCGCCTTTCTCATCATCTCATTTTCTCATGTTACATTTTCCTCCATACTTGCAAAATGAGCAGTTTTGAAATGTGCTGTAATTTAGTGAAGACATGTTCCGATCTAACTTTCTAAATGAAAATAAGTGGAAGTGGAGAGAGGAAAACATCTAGGGAAACTTGCTAGTTGTCTGTCAGCATGATAGATCTTCTAATACGCAGTAATTATATTATCATCATTACATCCAACTGCAAAAAAAACTTTTACCGAATAGTAAGCCATGCATGATGCGTGGTAATGAAGATAGTGTTTAGTTTATTAGTTTGCCAGATACCAAAGATGATAGCGTATACCAATATTTTTTCTTTCTGTCTCAGTTGCTGGATCACTCCCTTTTGGACTATAAACAAAAAGGCTCTTATATAAAACTTGTAAATGTTGAATGCAAATGCGTCAACAGCAAAAAATATTTCCCAGAACTGATCGTGATTATCCATCTTCTTCTTTTTCGCCAACTAATAATCTGGGATTATGGAATGAAATGAAAGACAAGACCAGAGCCAAGGCGAAGGTTGCTTTACGTTACGAGAGGACTATATAACACAACACCAAAAAAATATATGTTCCTACTTGCCATTTGTTAAATAGAAAGATCATTACTATTATTATATCATCATTTTCATTATTTTCTCGCTCAAACCTTTTTGTAAATTTTCACATTACCTAATTTACGGGAGTGTAACATATTGTAGGACAAAAAACAGACTATATATTATGCAAATTGCAGAGAGATAGACTATATCAGCTTGTTAGAATTTTTTGTTAGTGGAACATACACTTATACCTTCATTATCTATTTTACTACTGTTACACCTAAAAGTTTTAGGATTTTGAAAGCTCAAGGCCAACGGAATTAATGTCTCGTATTTTTGCGCTGTGATGAGAAGAATGGGATAACTTTGTGACACAAAACGGCAAGTGGTGTAAATGTTGTCTGCTCTCTGCACTGCACTTCCCGTGATAACTTTAACGAATACAATACACAAAGGCTGCAGTCAGAGTCAGTAGCCAGCACAAAAGTAAAAAGATGTTCTTCCTTTGTATTTTTTTGATTTCATTTGCATTATTTTTTCACTGTACTGAAATGATATGGCGATGACTTGACGTCGACGTGAGCTGTACGAGCTAGTCTTCATTCTTCAACATTTTTACATATTTTTTTTGCAACAAAAGACATTTTTCTGCAAAACTTGTTATTGTAAGAAAAGAATCTGACGCTTGAAGCTATAACTCTTTTTTCTGCATATTTTTACAAAGCTCGGATGAGCGACTTGAAATTCTTCAGCTCTCTATTAATATACATACATATCCTCACCCGACCCGAACACACGACGACTCCTCCAAATTTATTATATTGTGTCACATACTGTCACTCTTCTACTTCCCCTTCTCATCATTTTCCCACGTAAAAATAATAATTAGTCTGCTCGCGTTTCAGTTGGTTGGGACGCCATTTTTGCTCATAAAATACGTCTTGTAGATAATCATGGTTTCTCCCATCATCCCTTGCCAAATAGAGATCATAAATATATTATCGTGTTCCTTGTTTTACGAGCACGACGCAGACAATCAGGAAATCGGGATGGATGATCAGAAAAGCAATAAATGCAGGGAGTGTACCAACATTCGACATTTTATTATAAATACCTAAAGTGTTAGGTGATAAGTTATATAAGTTACTTTCCCTATAGAAAAAAGAACATCATCGGCAGCGTGCCATCATAAAATTCGCTCCTAAAAATAGGAAAAGAAGTAAGTATACATACACGCTCGACATGTCCCAGTCCCATCTCATGGCATAGGATCATATGATGACGCTTGTTGTCTCAAATTTTTCATTAAATATTTTACATGAGATCTTTTCTCCATTTTTCACATTAAGTGTCAAATAAAGTTTTTAAACTCTTGACATTGGCTCGAGAGTTGAAATATGAGAATGTAGGAAATGCCATTAATTTCGCACAACAGGCATTACATTTTGGAGTGTAGGAGTCTAGGTCAAAAGGTGCTTTCTAGATTTGATTCACATTAGTACTAGTACTGCTTCAACTACTGCAAACAAACGGGTCGATGACTCTTGACACAAAGTATATGAAAATGAATAGCACACTTGGGTACTGTCGTCGCTGCTTCACTCGACATATTTGGTCTCCATCTCCTTGCCTTTCAGCGGGCGGAGGGGGTGGCGTGGAGGAGATGTGAAGCTGAAAATGAGAATGAGAAAGGCATTGTCTTAGAAACTTTCTGGAGGCTATCTCTGGAGAGCTTAGCCTCATTCATAGTAATGGAATAAGTAATCTCATACCTTTTCTTCCAAGTGCCAATATCTTACAGTAAAACTAACACCATGTGCATCATCGCTAAATAACATAACTGAACGCTGTATTGTATTCTTTTCTTCCTCTCTTATTACAAGCATTAACCATATTTGTGTTTGAGTTTTGAAGCCTTTTCATAAAAACCGTATCGCACTGTAACGCTGTTCTGGTATCCCTAATTGCAAGCAACTTGTGCTGTTGTCCTATTTTAATTGCTTGGGTTCGTATAGCATAAAATATTCATGCTTTTATTACCCATACTACAAGCCGTTATTCTACTAAAACAGATTTTCTGTCAATTGACAATAATTTAGTTCAAGTTTTCACAGATTTTTATTACTTTTTTGTTTTTGTGTAGGCGAGGACTTGTAGTCGAGAAACGGGGTAGTAAAGACGGAGGTACTACTGGCACAACTACTGGTGGTGCTGGCAGCGGAGAAAGCAATAACAGCGGTGGCAGTCCTCCTAGAGATTGCCGAAGTAAGGAAACTAACGACAAGAACAACAACGAGCCTAAGAGTAACAACAATGACGAAGCAGTTGAACAACAACACAACAAGAGCTATAGTATAGTTACTGACGTCAACAACAACAACAACGAGAACTGCTTTCACCACATAACCATGACCAGTGAAGATCTCCTCCAGCCGGGGCATATTGTCAAAGAAAGATGGAAGGTGGTAAGTGCTCTCGACATACAGAAAAAAAATACTAAAGATCAAAAGCATTATAAAACGGAGAGCAATATAAATGTATCCCATTCATTTTCCTACTCGTACGCTTTTTGCCATTTTTATTCTCAAGACACACCTGCCGAGGGATATTCATTCATTCCACCACTTTTTATTGCAATTCTTTTCCTTTTCCACACAAAAGTTTTTACGTTAATAAAACCAGTAAATTGTATAGCCTTCCATTAGAAAACTGAGAACTGTGCCTCACAAATATTGAAGATGACAGTTTAGTAATGTGTCTGAAAAAATATGTAATGTAATATACTACACATGCTTTGGAGCTTTTTTCCTTTTGTAAAATATTTTCCCCTTTTTTCTCATTCATTCAATTTACCCTTTTTCCATTTTCATTGCTCTATTTTTTTCTTTCTCTCATTCATTCGCTGTTTATGTATTTCATTTTTTCTTCATAGGTAAAAAAGATCGGTGGAGGTGGGTTTGGCGAGATCTACGAAGGCGTAGATCTAGTCACGAAGGAGCAAGTTGCTCTCAAGGTTGAGTCGGCAAAACAACCGAAACAGGTGCTCAAGATGGAAGTGGCCGTCCTCAAGAAACTTCAAGGTGAGCCCTTCACCAAAAACTACACTATCTTTTTTTCAAATAAAATAATAGTAAGCTTGGGTAGTCACTACAAACATGCATTTTCTGCGGATTTCGATTCATGATACTGCCAATTTATAGCAAACCGAGCGTATCCTTGTGTCTATACCATCACCCACATGTGTACATCATAAAAATGTTTACCATGATCGTAATGATCATCATCCGTACGCCCCACAGAAAAGACATAAAATATCAACTGATGCGATGCAAACTCAGAATTTAGCAATAGCAAAGTCATGTCTGTCTCTGCATTTGTATCTTATATCATAAGCATACGTTTAAGTGTCATCATGGCAGTTTGCCTCGATCTTGGACTATAAAAATCCTAATGCAATTTGTCAAATGTGATTGATGATTTAGTGGATGCATAAGATTATCTGCAAATTTTACATATGAGTGATTGTCTCCACAAAGTGTACTTTCGCAATGACATACTCACGACACAAATCGGGTAATATAATTTTTTTTCGCAATTTTGATGTCATTTTTCCATCAAGCCCGTATGCCGTTTTTGTGCTATATTTTACATGCTTCATAAATACCTCAAAGAGTCACATTATCGTTCCGAATTCCGTTTCTGAAAGAAAAAGTGCTAGAGAAAAATAGCTTTGGAGAGTGCTCTGCTCATGCCGCGGTTTGTTGCACATCAATAGTACTTAGAAAACTTTTATGTAATATCATGTCGTTCGCTCGCTCTCGTCGCGTGAGAGTGAAAGAAGAAAAAAGTTCTGAAGTGGAATTTTTTCTTGTCTGCAGAAAAGAGAGAGAGGAAAGAAAACGGAATGTGTGTATAATATAAAACGTCATATTATATAAGATGGCAGGTATTAGTAGGTAACTAATCTAATAAACTTGATTTTATCTCCTCAACTATCTCTTATGCACACAGTTTGCCTTGCCTTAGCTATAAGAAAACTTTGTTGGAAAGAGGCAAAACAAATAAAAATGTTCAAGAGAAAAAACCAACCCTTTCGTTACCTATATCTGTTGTAAGAAAATATAAACATATCAGCCCAGCGCCATATGACATGGCACAGTCATCACGTACTCAGTCAGTTAGAGAAAGTGTTCTGAATGTAGTCATGTACAGCAGTGCCATAGATAATAATTCAAGCTTAGATTGGATTGCAATCGCATTTTACTATGATAGCTCATGAAATGTAGAGAACACACCTAAAAATCATTTCAGATGTCGTGTCCTCTTAACTAACTACAGAGAAAAGTCAGATGTGCCTGGCTATCATCCTGGTCGTCGACGTCCACTAACTTCCTCTATTACTTCCCGTCTAAAGTAAATATGTGTGGTGCATATATTGTATTGTAATATCCCTAGTTTATGTTTTCGTGGTTTACGAAGCGGAAATTATATTTTTGTTTGTGTGAGGCAGCGGTGGTATATTGGTAATAATATTGTTTATAATAACAAGAAGAGAGGGTTTTCCCGATCCCAGCGAAAAAGGGATCTAATGCGGAAGCTCTACTTATGTCATTTCTGAGGAAAGCAGGCTTGTTGTTTATCTGGCATTAGTTTTTTATTTGTCGTAGTATTGCTCAGAAGTGCGAAAGAAGTGGAGAGTGATGGCAGTGGGAAATGTATTTGACTTTGTCTAGGTTTTCGCTCTTATAATCATATCATCAAGCAAGCACGATTTTTATGTCTCTTACGCATGTTGCATGTCATGTCATGTGTGTAGCGTGTCCTTACGAGAAAAAAAGTAAATGTTTATTATTATGTACCTACACTGCATTATAAATCTTATTGATGGTAGAATGCATTCTCATTGCATTAAATAAGAATTCAACATGATGATTCACTGGTTGCTTTTTGTTTGGCTTCCAATCAGGAACGCCCAAGTCTTGAGAATCGAAAAAAAATAGTTGAAGCCAATAAGTGCGTGTAGTGCTTACATTATACTTAAAGTTGAAATATTGTTTTAATGATGAAAATGAAGATAATGAAAGAGGATCAGGTCGATTAGGAGCAACTCAGCAGTTTAAAAATTGCTTTCATTCTGCCAAATTCAATTCGATCCCCTTTTCAAAAATTTATTTTTGTTTTTACTCAACTAAATGATGAGGACCCGGAAGAAGATTCCACGTATGCACATGAAATATTTGTGTATGTGAAATTGAAACTCTAGATATTCAATAACACAATCAACTTGTTATTTTTATGGTATCAAATTGAAAGTGTTCTGAAAACATCGATTTTTTGACGAGCAAGCAACTAATCGTAAATTTTCGAGTATCAAGTCAAGTGAAAAGTTTGAAAACATCATAAAAACGTGGAATTTTTCCATCTTATTAACTTGCTTTCTTGTTATATGATGATGAAAACTACTTGTTCGTTGCAAAAAAATATCCTCGTTTTTTGTTACAATTCCCTTTCCACAACCCATCGATCCTTTCATTTTCCATCCCACTACATTTTCAATCTCAACTTTTTTTCTATGAAAACTTAAATGGAGTATTTATACAAGACATTTATATGCGTACATGAATTTTCCAAAATCCACTTTCCATTAGCAAGTCACTTTACTTCACTAAAAAGTTTAGATAAAATATGTTAGTGTCATTTAAGCACAAAAAATCTAAATGGGGAAAATATGTGGTAAAGCATACAAGCAAATGGATACTTTTACAAGTCTTGAGAGTTTTGCTGATTGTAAACTGAGGATTCCTCATGGCATGTCATTTCATGCTGCTATGCTTGGGACTTCTCGTACGTAACATTTTTTTATAAACAAAAAATAGAAGTCAAGTCAATGACATATATGTGAGGTAACTCAAAACAGTTGAGTCGTGTCGTGACATCGTTTTTTTTCATACTATCAGACTTCTGGTACTATGTTTATACCATTGCCCTTTTTATATAGGTACATAAAATTCTAAGACTAACACTATTACAATTACAACTTCATTTCCATCATAGAAATTACAAAAATAATGTTTTTTTCTCTATCTCGTCAGTTCTTTTGACAGAGCTTGTCTTTCTGCGTACAATTTGAGTTGCAGTAATGATTTCTTTTCCTGGTAGCCTGTTGAAAATATTAGCATATTTTTTCTACACTACGCAAAAAATACGTATAACACGGTTAGTTAAATAAACTGCTGAAACGAACTGTTAAAAATGTGTTAATTTTTTTCGGAAATGTTTACTTCATCTTTTCCCTACAAATACAAGTACTGATAGTGATGACTAACTTTCTATCCATCATGATATACATACTATGATGTTGGTTGCATAAATGCACACGTACAATGTAACTATATTGATTTTCCAAATGGAATATTATTACCTATTATTAATACGTACTGGGTTGGTTGGTTGGCAGTCGGCCGGTCAGTGAACTATTAGTTTATTTTTATAGCTTCCCTATTAACCAAGTAGTAAACACATTTTTTCTTATTAAAAAAGGCTACAATATTAACCTGCTGCTATATCTAAAACAATTTTTCATTTGAATGTTACATAGAAAATATGTTCATGGAGTCAGGTAGGAAGAAGATAAAAAAAACTATTGTGGTTAGTGACAGAGAAAAGGAATAATTTCACGAATTGACGGAAAATAACTCTAATAACTTGTAATAGGTTATTTATTTATGAATCCATTTATCTCATGGTAGGTGTAAATTGACTGTAAAATAATGCTAGTTTTTTCTCATTCTTTAGTAGCATCAGTACAAAAAATATGTTACTTCCTTTAACACTCGAATGAGTTTAGACAATATTGATTGCAGTGGTGTCAGTTGAAACAAGCTTGTTTATCGTAGGGATTTGTGGCATGTATTGGAAATATAAAAATTGGCATGTAGTCAAACAACGTCATGTTTTATCGTGTTCATCGTCAAAATGATCTTAATTAAATTCTACTGTTGTTGTACTTCTTGTAGTTGGTTGCAAAATAATGATCTACTCAAACAAAATATTGTTCTATTCTTTCGTTGTCTACAAATAACATTTCAGAAAGCAATTTCAGAGATCATAATTTTAAGCAGCGTTCCATTCCAATTTCATTCTTTTCTTTATCGACTTTTTAGTTTTTGTAACGGCAGTGGTAATATTCAGTAATTCAAAAGGTACGAAATGAAGAGGGAGGAAATAAAATATATTGCAGTTTGAACAATAAGTGAACGAGGATTTATGCGAATTTAGAGATGCGACAATTTCAAGGTATTCTAGAATCTCCATTTTGTAATTAAAGAGCAAGTTGTGTAAAAACAATAGGATGAATTACAAAAGCCACAGCATAACTAAGAAATTCTATGCAAAAACCGAGGAAAATATATCACCACTTTGGATAAAGTACATTAACGATTTTCCACATATTTTCTCGCTTTCGCACAAAATAATCAGTTAGCATTCCAAATAATAGCAAAGTTTAGTTGCAAGCATATTTTCACCATTATCTCGCGTTCAGGGAATGGAAGCAATGCACTATGTGAACTAAATCACACGTCAGCGTCAAATAACCTTACCCATAGTGCCGCCATGCCATACAGTTCGTTTATTTGCCGAAAATTGAACCTTTTGTTCCTTTTCTCATGACGATAATCGTGTGATGATGATGCAGAGTAAAAATGATGTTTGTGTAGGCAGGATGATGATATTTTTATTATAACAAAGGTGAATCCAGCATGTATCCATTGCTAACTTCTATGAGGTGTTAAGTAGGAGGCGCTCACACACGTTCAAGCTTTCTTTCTTGTGAATATGTGTATAGAACTGTTTATTTTGATGATTCCGCCGATTTTTATAAAACACACGCGAATATTCCTTCTTTGAGTTGTAGCTTATCATGTTTGTTAAAACACTCTAAAATTAGCTGCACCAATACTGCTAAAACAAAGGCATCTCATATAACCCCACCCATTCTTTTTGCTGACTTGTGTTGCTTTGAGAAAAAAATCGGGAATGAAAAAAACATCTTATGTTTATTTTTAAAATGTTCTTTTCCGGATACTGTGTTAATTTTTTGTACAGCAACATCACATGAAGACTATACTTAAGTATATATAACTAGTTACTAGCTTTTGGCTTTCAAGTTTTTAACCTGTTTTCCCTAAAAATGTAACGCTTCCGTATACTACACTTATTGCAAAACTCAAGAAACTAACAATTTCAAAGGGTTAATTATAGCCATATTCCTAATAGGTAGCTAAATGCCATATATTTTTGTGACTGGAATACTGAGTTTTTTATTAGTACTTCGATAAAAGAATATTCCCATTGGTTTTTGCATGGAACTGGTTTAAAATTCAAAGCGCAATAAAAGTAGTTTGTGAGCGTACGGGGAATACGAATCGCCGATTAAATTATAAAGTGCGTGTGTTCCACTCCACTTTTCCGGTATGAAAAAGTGAATGTTTGTTTTTCAGCGCATGGTAAAAAAAGCAGACAGATGAAAATGTTATGTAATGCTACAGTATGCGTGACATGCTGTAGTTTTTTTCTGTATGGCTTGTTCGGAATAAAAATTAGCTTTTAATGTACTAAAATACTTGTTTGCCTTTCTATCCAATTTTTTCCCCTTGGGATAATTTAATTTTCTTTCTGTTCATATTGTCATCAGCCACTTAATTTCGATCAATGAAAAAACAGCAAACAAGACAGAATCTGCTTTCTACTGATGAAATCTAATTAATTAAATTCGAATGTGCCTTTTACTGTAGTATGCTAGCTATACATAGATTATATCTTGTTATATAAAAATAGGACAAAGTTATTCAATAAAAATTGCCAGTCGACTGGGATAATGAGCTTGAAATGTTTTAGTAAAATAGACTAGTTTAAAAAAGTTATTTGGGTCTGTAGGTTCTTCTGTACCTACGTTAAAAGTAAGAGCAGTCCTAATATTGTGCATCTTCTTAAATTTCAGGAAGAAATCGAAAATTAGACGAAAAAAAATCTACCAAAAATAAAATTGTATTAGAGTATGATGATGTGTGTAAATGTAAAATCGGACGATTTAAAATGGAGGGGGCTAACATCATCACTTTCTTGATCTAACTCAATATAATGAGTTCTATCAAAATAAAACAGCTTGCACGTTTTAAATCTCAGTTTTCAAAAATAAATAGAAGACATTGAGATTTCTCCTACACACACCGACGTGCTGTTTCGTCGTGTGGCAGAAAAAAAGCAAGTGAAAGTAATAGAAGGTCAATTTACATCCCATTGCAAATTTAATGCATTTCAATTCATCCAAAAATATAGTGAGTGAGAGACAAACCAACAGGCTGCTTCTTTGGAGGCGATACTCGTAAATCTGTCCTTTTTGATCTGAAAATAGTCCAACAATATTTGGATTAAACTTCAACTTATATTGCGCATGTATTTATACACGAATGATCATGATCAAATATAATATTATAAAATCATCATTCCTTCCTCATTTTCACTTCCATTACCATTCATTTAAATAAAACGGTTTATCACATTATATATTCCCTCCTTCCCTCATAGCATAGAACATTACAACCAATCTTCTGCATCATTAACTTCAAGCAATGCTCTCAATTCCAATACTTTATAGCAATCGGTTCCACCATCTTTTCGTATAAATATAACGCATAAACATCCAACATATACATTTGTATGTATAGTATTTATATAATATCAAAATCAAACCCTTTAAATCAATGTTTGAAGGGCATGTGTCATTCTCACAGCACAACCCATTCGATCCAACTTGACTGCATCTTCATTTAGCACAATTCAACATTCATGAGGCAAAAAAATGTATTAAAAAATGCAGTAGCAGCTGTAGTCTAATGAAACCACTATGAATTCATTTCATATTTATGAAATTCCAAATCAACCTTATCATCATCTATTAGAATAGTCATTCGCCATCATCATAAGAATATACACCATCTCTCACTCTCAAGGAATTTTCTGCAAGAATCTCTCTGAGTCCATAATCTCACTCACAAGTCCTCTACTTTCTCACTTTCTAGCCAAAATATTGCTCTCAATGAATAGGCAGATTGTAGGTGATTTCCTGTGGCGTGGCTTTTTTATTTCTCAAGCACTTCCAACTACCCTTGTGTAAGCAATACTACTTCATTTCTAGAATGTTACAGGCAGTTTGGCACGAATATAGAATGCTTTTATTGCATACTACTTGCAACTTGGGAGACAGGAGGTGATTGATGATTTGTTATGTTTAACTTTTGCAAATTTCCAATATTACTGAACTTTCCACACATTAAACTTAAGGTTTTGAAAGCACAAGAAAAACTATATGACTTTGTATGTATACATTACAAAATACTTCGTTTCCGCCTAATCTGCTAATATTATTATGATTACCTTACACTTTTCATAGAGTAACACGTTGACATTACTAATGTCGCCATTTGCCATTAGGGGAAAGTAAATATCAAAGAGGGTCATAGTCATCATATTTATCAAAAGTTTTTAAAAAATCGGCTTTTTTCAGCTGTTTCTCTCAGAGGACTTTTTGACCCAAACCCCAAATCATACTATGTTGACGATGAGAGAGAAACCATTTCAACAAAGTAGAATTTTAAAAAATGAATCCACGTCGGGATTGAAATCCCAGCGGAGTGGATTGTTAATGTTTTTATTTGCCTAAGCTGTTGACACTATTTGTCTATTTGGTTTCTAAAATTTGATAAATGAAAAGTATTTTATTTAATTTATACGAAATGGCATTTTAGACCTGATTTCAGTCAAAGGAGCATATGTTAAGTAGTACATTTGAAATGTCTTAAACAATCCATCATTTTATAAGAAAAGTGGGTCGACATTTTTATAACTAATGACTGTATAAACAACTTAAAGTTCTTGAACTAAAGTGGTGACTACATTGTACATAGTGCTAATTTTTTAACACTGAACTTGCCATGCGATTTCATCGAGACAAAAAACTCTTTCAAAAAGCTAACAAATTTCTTTCAATTTTTTTTACAGGGAAGGATCACGTATGTCGCTTCATCGGTTGTGGGCGAAATGAGCGTTTTAATTATGTAGTGATGCAACTCCAAGGTCGCAATTTGGCAGAACTGAGACGGGCCCAACCACGTGGAGCCTTCTCTTTATCTACGAGCCTTCGTCTAGGACAGCAAATCCTGAAAGCTATCGAAAGTATTCACGAAGTCGGATTTCTTCATCGAGATATCAAACCGGTAAGAAAATAAAATTGATCGTAAAATTAGCAATAAAATTAAAAGCAATTGGTGCAAATCAATCTCATACTCAGGCTAAATGTTACACAATCTTATATGAACGACAGAATCGAAATTCTTTAGTATTTTTTCCCTATGATTTCTCTTTGTGTATCGAATTGTACTGCTATTTTTTCTTGCCTGGGGTTTTATTGTTTTCCCGTTAAAATACCAGAAAAATCAATATTCTAAGGGGAAAAAATGTTGAATAATATTGAATCCATTCTATTCTTAGCTTTTCCCCCAATGTATTGGAATGTGAGTGGGATAAAGGTATGGAATGTACCTAAAAAGGCAAACTACAAAATAACGCCACATCTGTCAATCAAAATACTTGGAACGCCGGGTTTTTGAATAATATTACATGGGAAAAATGCATACATTATAATTACTAACGACTCTGACTGAGTTGTTTGTTGGTTTTATTAGGTTTCATGATTTCCTTCCACGGAATCAGTTTGACGTTTTCTTGTTGACCTGTGGCGAAAGACGTAGATACAATTTTTACGTATGCTGAAATCTTTGGCAATAATGTTGCATTGCATTTTTCCAGAGGCTATTTCCTTTTTTCTTGGTAGAACTCTTTCGCAAAGCAGCGTAACAAACAAACAAACATACAGCGTCAGTACACAACGCAAGTTTACATTGACTTGAGCAACGAATTTAATTCAATGATGAAAGAGCTCATTCGTTTCACTTTTTTCCTTTTCCAATTTACCGTGTGCTGTTTTTTAAAGTACATAAAAATTTATAAACAATTAGAATCGTGTTTACGAATGGGAATATTTATGAGTTTCCTTCGAAATTCAAACTGTCAGTTTCTCTGTCCGCATTTTTATTACATCTGTGTATTTATTCGAGATTCTGTTTCAATTCCGAGCATTTTTTTCGCCGAAAGTACAACCATGCATCACGGACACGTACTTTGTCTGAAAACACATGCAAAAAACCACAAGCCTCGTTGCGTACTTTCCTTAACACTTTTTGTTGGATTTTCCAAGTGTTTCTTTCCATTAAAAGACGCTTTCCTTGGAAAACTGGATCAGCCCTGAGTAGAACAAACAAAGGGCAGAAAAGACACGGGATACGATAAAAAATATGGAGAAAATAAACATGTCCAACTTTTCCGTTTGCTTTGTAATATATGAATATTATTATCAGAGAATCCGGACTTCTACCAAAAATACGCTACAGAAATAGCAATTTTAGCCTAATAGGTATATTTGTAGATTTACAGTATAATTTTCTTTACTACATTTATATTTATTGCTTTTTAATATAAATATTTATGTATACATTCTTGTACATCTTAATAATAAGCTATAGTGCAGAGTGCATCAATATAACTGTACCCAAAATTTTCTTTAGGACAGTCGGAAATTGAGCTTCATTCAGTTTTGTCTCCACCAATTCGCAGTCAAATATTTTTCTTCTTGTCTCTTTTCTCTTTACTTCTTATCGCTTTTTTACTAGACACCAGTTCATAATATGTAGTCAACTTTTCTTGTCTCTTATAACTGCAGAGAAACTGCATAGGAGATAGATAGGTATGTTTTGATTTTGCTTATGTAGCAATAGACGAGGGCAGAGAACCCATTCAGCATTAGTAGAAAAGTAATTTTTGGAAAAGTGACAGGAAATAAGCGGAAGATGGGCAAAAATCCCCAACATAACTAGACTAAGAATCTATGTGCTGTATTATCGGCTGGTTTTCTTATAGAGGATATGGCTATGGAAGATATGAAGGAAGTAGGCACGTAGTCTCTACATCTCTACTTTACACAATGTAAACGAAGTAAATCTGCCACTTGTCTTCTGCGTCTCTTCTGTTATTTCAGAACTGCACTGAAAATCTCTTTGAAACCGTATGTGACCTCATTTTTTTGAATCCTTACGATGCAATACGATACAATAGTAGCAACAACTGCCACAGTTAGAACAGACCCACAACAAAACACCCATCAAAACCATTTCTTTTGTCATTTTCATTCTATGCTGTCTCATTCAATTCATGTGAATAACTTGCAATGTGACAGGGGAATGAAGTCGTAAAAAAGTCATCTTGGATGGCGATGGCGGTGGTGCTACATGGTACATAAGAATAATACAAGTGAACATGAACAGCAAAAGGTCACCCGTCACATTCACATCAATCCTCACTCACAACTCAACTCTCCAAGTACTAATTAGTCTTTTTCTCTTGTTTACGAGTGGAAAACAAAGCCATCAGTTTTCCGTCATAGCCATTCGTTTCATAATGATCATATGATGAACAAGACGAATTGGCCGACACCTTGTGAAAAAACAAGCATGCCAAAAGGGTAAGGGTTTTCATGTAAATGCTGTTATGTGGAAGGATTTAACATTTTGCTATACTATTTCAAAAGTTTGATGATGAAATGGTATTCAAATGTCAACAATTCAGTTCGACATTATAAATGAAAAGGGCTATTTCACTATTTATACTTTTAGTGGTAATGGAATATCCAGTTGGCTTCAACTTTTAGGATCAAGTTTACTTTTTGTCCCTAAACGCAATAAAGCTGCTGATTGATGAAGTTACATAATAAATGAAACCTTTTTGTTTACGTTGACATATTGAAGAGGTAATTACTTTGAAATAGATATACATACAGTTAGGAGGTCGCATTGTAGACATACGTTCGTTGTTTTTTTACGGTTTTGGCCGCAAAACCTCAACCCATCGGCCAGGACATTAAGTTGAGAGACGATAGCGATACTGATACTAAACAAGATTGGATAGTGTATCCCATTCGTGGTGGATAGGTTATAAGATACTTTCTCTCGCCGGAAGTAGAACGTTAATGCAAAAAAACAACTGGGAATTGAATGGGATAACAGAAATGTAAAAGTTTGCAAACGAGTAGAGTAGTTGGTTCGGTTGGATAGCATCGGAAATGCACGGTGCGATATATTATTGTCTTTGGCTTTTACGTTACGTTTTTACATTTTAGTTTCAACCATTATACCCTCATTATTCACAACTTTCTCTTAGGTTTGTTTTGTGTTTACACTGAACATACATCTTTTGTTTGAATGGCACTGGAAATGAGTCGTATCGTAGCTCACTCACTCTCTAAACTCTGGAATGGAATGATAAATCTGACAGGGTGATGGTCGGGCTAGTCAGATTGCCAAAAGTAAAATTTCGCTACTTATCTGCTGCGTTGCACCATTTTCATGGAACCAGCTCATTCCCATTTTCCCCCTGATTTTTAGACCTTGAACTGTTTACTAGCTATGCTATGCTTTAACAAAAAAAATTGCTAGAAAATAGGCCACCATCATCAGCATCACTATTACATTCACATCATATCTTTATTCCATACAAACATGCATTACTTCTCTCCACCCTCATTTCCCGACATCTTCTTTTGGTTGTATTGTATTAATGGAAATTATATCTTTAGTTTGCCTTGCTTGCTCATTACCGGACCAACTGGGTAGATACGCAAGGCAGTAGCACATAACAGTACAGTACAATGAAATTGAGTATAATAGCAGCATCGAAAACGGGAAGAAAGTAAATTGAATGAAAAGCCTGATGATAATGGAGAGTAATGATAATGATGATCATGATAACGATAATTTTTTATTCACTTTTTCTTTCTCTTTTTATTCTGCAGTCAAACTTTTCCATGGGTCGCCTTCCACACACTTGTCGCAAAGTGTACATGTTGGACTTTGGCCTTGCTCGGCAATACACTACGGCTACAGGGGAAGTGAGAGCACCTAGGGCTGCTGCTGGCTTCCGTGGTACCGTCCGCTATGCCTCCATTAACGCACATAAAAATAAAGTAAGCCAAAAGTAAACTACTTAATTGACAGCAACTTAGACAGCAAACATAAATGAACATGATGTTGTAATTTATAATGTTTTTCTCTTTCAAACAGGAAATGGGCAGACATGACGATCTCTGGTCACTATTTTACATGCTAGTCGAATTCGTCAATGGACAACTCCCTTGGCGTAAAATTAAAGACAAGGAACAGGTACAAGCTTCAGTCAGAATGCAAAACTTTGGCATGTTATCATTTTTTATGAACCTCCATCAAATTGTTATAATACCTACCTACCAACCACGACGAGTTTATTTTAGTTTCTCTTTGAAAAAAATAACAATCCCATAAAAATCTCACCAGGAAAGGTCACATATTATAAACAACATGCATTTACAAAATGAAATGAAACAGCCGAAGGCTGTCAATTTTTTTGTTTGTAAATACTACAAAGTAGGATGATTAGCGAGGGTGTCGAAAGATGAGATCCAGTTATATAATAATTTCACCCACATAACATGTAATACTTTTTTCTATACGCCCCTTCTACAAATCTTTATTTTTCTGTTTGACATTGTGCATTTGCCAGCACTTTTATAACATCATCGTCATCGTCATATTCATCATTCATTTGCAGAACAGCAAAAGTAAGTCATAAAACTTCAAAGTGGGCAGAAACTTTTTTTGAGAGCTTTCTCAGGGCTTTTTGTATTTGCCAGCGGAAATAGAGGTCAACATTATTTTCTCGTCCTATTTTCACCCGTCATTTCGCACTCTTTTGAGTGAGTGACTGCGATCAACAAAGTACAGAGTTATTTATCCTTTCCTTTTTTCCACCTCTACAAAATACTAAACGACTATAGTCGCCAGTCGCCACCACCATGATGGTACATAAAAGGATGAAAATAATACTAGCTAGCAGCGCGTGTAAACAAAATTAATGTCTGAAGTCTACCTTCACCTACCTGGAAAAAGGGAAATTGGAACTTTGGGAATATTATGACATGACAGAAAGAAAGCTCCTTACATTCTCGACCTGTAATTCCTCAAAATCCCACTTTTATCCGTTCTCTCGAGGTCCTCCATACATCACTCTCGTTCTCTTCATGCAATGCACCGTCATCATCATCATTATAGCTACGGGCAAGACTGCTTGACTGCCACATTTGTAAAAGCCGACTTAAAAAGAGTAGTCTGCCACAGATATAGACTTGCAATTTGCTATGTACCCTCTAAACTTGTCCGACAAGAGAAATAAAAACGAGAAATAAATCTCCTGAGATGTGTCTCTTGTGAGCTCTTAAATGTTGCATTTTACTCGATTGAGCGGTTGTGTAAGAAACTGCATGCCAGATTTAAAAACCAGGTTGAGTGTCATAAAAGTCATTGAGGCTCTTCATTTTCTGGCACTTTCTATTGCATTTATACATGCAATACCTATATAGACAGTTGTAGTACAAGGAATAAACTTGCTTCCAATTTAAGATGAGCAGGTCATAATAACATGCATAATAAGCCCCTGAATGTAAATCCATCATTTTGTTACGTTCTTCATGAGTAATGACTGATGGATGTGATAACGATGATGATAAGCCATAAGGATGATCCTTACGATGACGGGTTTGATGTCAAGTTATGAACTACACTGTTGGTTTTGTTTGTAGAAAAAGTATGTCAAAAGGTGTCATAGTCATTTGCATTTTATTTCAGATATGATTTTTTTTCTTTATTTTGATAACGATAACCTTTGACTGCTAGCCAGGTTTACATGCAATACCTAGACAAAAGTATTAATTTCATAGCAAGAGAAAACGCCTCATGTTCCTTCCGAGCAAAACACGGTAGAATTTTAGGTAAAAAACGTCCTTCCTCATTCTTACTTTTACACTTATGTACATACCTCAGGTGAGGAAGTTGATATTGCTGTCATCATATCAAGAAAATATGTATTGAACTAGGTCATTCCCATTTTTTTACCTCATATTTGAAATAAACTAATAGCTTATCATAAAATTCCACCTTATGAGTTCACATCATATAAAAGTCAAATGACATGTCATGGTCTACTACTATAACGTGTGTAGATATATTCATACTGAATCGGTGTACGGTAGTGATAGGTTGGTCGAAAATGTAAAAAAATTCCACAAAAAATTGAATTTCCTATTTGAAACTTTTTATCATTTGATTAATGTATATGTTTACAGGTTGGTCTCATCAAGGAAAAGTATGACCATCGACTGTTACTCAAGCACCTTCCGTCAGATTTCAAGCAATTTTTGGATCACATCCAGAGCCTTGAGTACAGTGACAAGCCGGATTATGCTGTAAGTTAAGCAAGCAAAGTAGTTTATGATTATGACAATTTATGATGGACAGAAGCAGATAAAAACTTCATGTTTATACTTAAGTCAAATACAAGTCAAATTTTATATATATAATTCAAACTGACATCGTTACACCAGTTTCCACAAACTTGGGGAAAACATTTCACAAGATCAAAGCAGCTTCATAAAAGTTTACGTGATATTACAAATTTGCTTATTTCTCGTTTACAAATTTAGATGCTCGCAGGCGTTTTTGAACGTTGCATGAAACGGCGTGGTGTGAAGGAAACAGATCCGTATGACTGGGAAAAAATTGCCGCCGAAAACAGTGCTACTTCACCACATCTCACGAGCAACCCCCCACTTGCCAGTGTTACGAAACCTTCTGGGTACTTAAAAATTAATGAATTGTTTGTGCGAAAGTAGAATGCTTAATTTGTAGGTCAGGAGAAAATGTAATGATGTCAATATTTGAATTTTATTTGCACTTTTGTAGAAGACTGCTTGCTACGGAAAACGCAGACGAAAACATTATGGCCAGTTTGGATAACAATCAAGAGAACATTGAGCCTAACGACAACAAACACGTTGAGGTAAGTGGATTATGTTTGGAGTAAACATTAAGTTATATGTTATGCGTCTTTTTCATAAAATGGATGAATATTAACAAGTTTGCGTACACTTTTGTAGGGCGGACGGGGTGACTTCGACGCAAGACGACGACGAAGACGTGAGCAATACATGTTGGACAGTGTTGGCGGAAGTGGTGTCCAATCCGGCACACTTCCAGTGCCTAGCACAGTTAATAATCAAAATGAATCTACTACGGCAAATAAAGACAAACTGTGTCATAATAATAATACAGGTGAGTCACCCAAGAGGAAAAAGAAGGAAGAGCAAGTCGGAGCTAATAAAATTGACCATGAAGAGGTCAAAAAGGACCCAAGCGGCAAGGAAGACCGACTTGAAAGCGGAATTGAGGTTGATGCTGATAATGTGATGCAGGTAATTTTATTAGTCTATTATACTGAGGTGCGGAAAAGGGAAAGTAAAAAATACGGAAAGTAAAATAAATTTTTCTCATTTTGCCCCAATCAGGTTAATTTGAGTGGACGTAGAACGCCAGACTCGAAGCCTGTGGTAGCGCCCAAGCCATCACAAGGCTATCGTGGTCCTAATAAGAATCTGGTGAGATTGAAACTCACATCACATGCAGATGATACTGAGGCAGATGATGCTCCAAATCCAGACTTAGTTAGTCCCCGCGTTAAAGAAGTCACCGAGACTCATGACTCGTGTGCTTATGACTGTGGAAAAGGTATGATGACTTCTCCGATTTATCTTCAGTTGCATTATATCCTAACGCTCAGTTTTTAAAAAATATACTGACTTTAAAAACAAAAATACTGCCACAACAGGACGTGACGGTGTGTCTATCCAATCCTCAGTTGATCCCGAGCCCAAGGAGGTTGACAGTGGGGCAGCGACTCCAAACAAAGAGGGTGCTGGCACGCCCGTCGTTTCAATTACTGGAGGCAATCCCACTGCACCCCAGCTCGGCCGTAGATCTCACGGTCATGGAAGTCATGGTCTTAGTCGCAGTCGATCTGGCCGTGGAACCCGCCCATTCTCCCATCCACACGCTCACCACCATGGCAAAAGTGGAGACTATTCCATCACTCAGTTTGCAGAGATTGATGACGGTAATGTTTCAGCTCTTCAGCAAATCACCAGAGGTGGCGGTGGCCTTACTCTGGCCTCTCAGTGGAAATCACAGTTTGATGATTCAGAGGAAACGGACAATGAATGGAAAGGGGCAGAGCCCTTGCAAAGTCCTGAGCATAAGATCATCTCCATGAGTCAGGTATTTTTCTACAGACTTATCAACGCATAGAAATACTCTACGAAAAAATTCTTTACAAAAACTCCTACATAATTCTACACACAATATGTGCAATGCAATGCGGTGCTGCTGCCTTTTACTTTCTATATATTTACTGTTACATGTACTATTCTTTCTTTGACTTTTATTTAATTTTAATTATGATAATTTTAGATAATAATTATTGTATGGCCGTTCTAAACTTTATACCATCCTTAAAATCTCCGCTTTAAGAATGCCTTATTTGCGTATTTATAAACAGGGTTATTTTACCCCTTTCTATAATGATTTTTTATTTTAAAATGATTGCATTTAATTTCAGGGAATGTAACAAGTTCTCACAGTAATTTTAGTTTTGCTTTAAGAGTTAAGATATATAAGAACCTCGCGTCCTCTCCTGTATAATTTATATTATTTATCTCTGTTAATTTTACATTATCTTCTCGGAAGACTTGCATGTATAGTTTTTCGTTAAACTATTATTCGGTACATTATGTAAGCTATCTTATGTAAAGCGTTATAATTTTTCTTATTGTTTCAAATATGTATACACACATATTTTATGTAGTGCTGTTAATTATGTACTTGACTTATATCTGAAAAAGGTATGAATTTTGTTTTTTCGTTTTGATTATGCGTATTTTCTTTTAAATAAATGAGCGCTTTTACGCATTAATTTTCAGCTATAAAATAGCTTTATAAAAAAAACCTGAAAAATATACCTGATCATAACCTTAATGACATTGTGTTATTTTTATGTAATAATGAATATGATAATGATGACTATTGAGTGACGAAGGAATACAAAATGAAAATCTTTTTTCCTTGTGACATTTTTTTCTATTATTAAATGCTTTTCTCTCTCATGGCGTGCCTGCGTGCTACTACCACTACACAACACAAATATCAATTTGAAAAATACGTATTTTTTCAATCTGAACGCTGAAAACGCTGATGCTGCGCTGCTGCTACTATTTTGTGACCGCCGTCGCTCTTGCTGATGCTGACGCTGAATCGTCGTATCTTCATCTTCATTTTAATACACAAAAAATCTTAATGGGCTACATTTCGATAATTTTTTTAAACATAATTTTTAATGATTTTAAACGTTTGTTTTTTAAATTATTAATATTTTATGCGTTGTGATTTTGTACAATTATACATTTTAAACTTTTTATTATGTAATGTTGTTATTGATGTAAGTAGGAGCCTACGTATCAGATTATGGTCAGTGAAAACTCACATAGTTAAATATTGTAGTTTACTAGGCATACCAAAATATACCTCTTCTTATAATAAAAAGTTCGCGTTGATAACTATCTATACATTTAATTATATTTAATGAAAATAGACAATTATAATGACATGCAGTTCATTTTACTTGTAAATTTGTTTAGTTATTTTACAAACGCACTTAATTTATAATATTTATTTATAAGATCATGTGAATATGTCGGAGGTTATATACACCTGCAAGAGTCAATCCAGTTTCATTGGGCATGCCTGAGAAGAGGCTTTTAAATAAAAATAACAAACTGATACAAATATATTTAATTGTTATAAAATTATGAAAACTCATGGGAAAATGATAGCTTTAATTTAGGAAGGATAGATGCATTTAATGTTCCTAAAACGCATATTCGCAAAAAAATATGTTTAGGCCAGTTAGCCTTCAAAATAAATATATGAAGTAGTTCTGGTTAGTTGAAAGAATCAAGTGTGAATGATAAAAAAGGAGTGAGAGAAACTGCCAAATAATTAGCTAATTACAAATACTGAAGAGCTAGATTTACTACTAGGTAAACTTTTTTCTTTTTAATGCGCGTGTAATTCTATTATATAATTTTCAGTTTATAACACTTTTGAATACGAAAAGTAGTTTGATTAGATTTTATGGTTGTTTATGTGATATTTTTATTGTGATTTGTAGAATGAAGCATAGTTGAGTCGCGCCAAGTAGTCTTCGTGTCGTTACTTATATAAAGCTAGTTTAATCAATAAAGACAAGTTGACAGTTTCAAAACGAATAAAAAATTGAAAAAAATACAGAAAAAGTATGAATCCTAGAAAATAGGATAAAATGTTAATCTCTCTAGTCTACTCGTCCAGTAAGGTCATTTTAGTAAGCAGTGACAAACAATAAATACTGAAAGTAAAAATTTTTATAGTCAAGCTGAAGGAAAAATTTACTAATTCCCATGGACAGCAACAATGAACATATTTTCAATCTTGTGAATGTTAATGTAAAAATTAATTTAGTTATAGATTTTCAATTTCGTCCGTGCTCATTATTACTTTGATAATCATTCTTATCCTGATGATGGTGTACAGATGACACCGAAACGTCGATAAATAAAAAGTTGTCTTTCAAAAAAATGTCCTCCAATATCGTTGATTCTTTTCCAAAGTAAAATTTAAAAACCAAAAAAGTATAAAAAAACAGAATTCAAGAGAAAAAATTAAATATTCGCTTTGAAATCTCATAAGGCAATAAAAATACAGTTAGGAAGACACAAATAGGTGTGCAATGTGCCAGTAATATGATAAATAATAGCATGCAGGTAAACTAATCATTTTCCTCCTTTCTAACACGGAGAAAGTAAACAAGAGAAAAAAAAACAATTAATTTCAACTCTGTATTTCATATGAAATAATAAAAAAGCTGTATATACTTTACATAGAGATATGTACCGCTAAATATATATAACCCATGTAACTCTGTAGAATTATAGTAAAAAAAATACATATTACTTTTAAATTGATTGTTTTATTATAATCAAAAAAATGATTGTTAAAACAAAAAGATATATACACTAAATTTTGACTGCTCTCTATTTCTTAAATGATTGAATATAGTGCAGTTTCAAAAGTATGTATAGTCTTTTTGCTTCTCTCTGTCGTCAACTCTTCTTCGTGTGTGGGATCAAATAAAAATGAAACGAATGATTTTTTATTGGTTCACTTGATCTTCCTGTTGTTGTTCTGCAATAACTGATTATTTTTTCCTACTTAGTTAATACTCAGGCAAGGCAAGGCTAAAGCATATAAATATTTCTGTCATAGACTTTTTTCCTCATTCTCTCTGCTATCTCATAAATATATTTATCTGATATATGAATCTGGATTCGATAAGTATATATAACCTTCGACAAATTCACAGCTTTTTTACGAGTACATTTGTAGTAAAAAAATATTTAGTTTTTATGATTTTTATATAAAACCATGTAGCTTTTTTGACTGATTGTAAATCTTGAAGTGGACCTTGGCAATGACACTTAAATTACTTGTAGATAATTATGACTATAATTTTATTTACTTAGGGAGATATATTTGTCATATTTAGCACAGGTAAAATAGTAGGCTTGAATGACCTTGAGCACCTATAGGACACCTCGAAATATTTGTATTTTAGCTATATTTATGTAAGCACAAGCTGTACATCCGCCCGAAATATAAGGATTGCAATCGCAGCATTTTTTTGCATGACACAATTTAATAAGCAATATAATATGCCACTCGTTTTGTGATTTTGTGACGTGACGTGATGTCTGCAAAGCTATGATTAGAATCTTGATATGAAAAGAGAAAGTTAAAGATAGCAGCAATAGCAGCATTTATAACCGCAAAAAGGCGCATGACACATGAAAAATGCCATAAATTATCACTGTAAACAAAATGCAATTCACTTGCTACAAGCAGCAAAATCGCAGCATGAATAATTACTTATAATTTTTTGAAGTTGTCGTTGTTTACTCACCTCACCTTTTTCTTGTAAAACCATTACCACTTCTGTTTAGGCAATTTATGAAGAAGAGACTACTGGTCCCCAAGAAAAGGGTACAAAGGATGCCGTTGAGAATGCTCGTGAGAAAGATCAAGGTGGTCGAGGTAGTTGTAGTGTTAACCTTTTGGAAGTTCCTGGCACCTCCTCCAGTCCGCAGAAAGTGAGAAATAGAAAAATTACAAAAAGATGCCAAATTTCGGTAAAAAAGCACGCTTGTTTTTCTATTATTTTTTATTATTTATTTTACTTTATAGTTATTTATTATTCTCTTGGAATTATTCTCCAAAAGTATATTATGTATCTTTAAACTATTATTTCAAAATTCAACTTTCACTTTGTTGCCAAAATCGCTTTTGCTTCTACTTAAATATCACATTAAATTGTGTACTCATCTATAATTTACTAATTTGATGGGTAATTCTACCCATTTTATATTTGTTCTGGTTCTGGTAAAATGAAAATATGAAGGGAGAAAAAAACTGAAAAAAATCAAAGAAGTTTAAGAGAATAACTGGTTTTCTAATAAATGCAAAAATGTACTATTCCCTTCAATCTCCAGAATGATCCCGCAATCAGTTGCAAGGATGACAGATCCACAGGTGCAGAACCGAGAATTACAGTCTCGATGGACATTGGTGCAGGAGGGGATGGTTCCGGAGGAGACTCCTACAAGACAAAGTTGGCCGAGTTGGCCAATAAAATGTCATCATTAAATTACCTGAATTTAGAAAGTGCTCCGGGACAATCAGTACTTGAGCAGAATTTGCCCAAGGTACTGAGCAATCCTACGATATCTGATCATATTCGGTGAGTAATTTATCTTAACATTTTCTTTTCCTTCACTGTTCAAAGCCTTCAAACCTTGTACCTATTTGTATATTATGTGATGTGTATACCTAAAAATGACATGCGTAGTAAGTTCATCAGCCTATGTTTCAAGCAAGTATCAAAAGATAATAGAATGCATACATGTATGCCTGTATTTTGCATGATGCCAAGTTAAAATAGATTTTAAATTTAAGGACAAGATAAGATTTCAAAAATGATCACATAATTTAGTGTAAAGAAAGTTATAAGTATTTTCGATGATATGCACAGGTTATATGAAATAAGTAGTTGTTCTATTCGATGGTGCTTGGTTCTTCTTTCTGCTATGTCTTATGTAGCTGGCTGCCAGTTCTTTCAGAGCTTAGTAATTTGAAACCTATGTGCAATACGATATGAAACTTTTCAGTATATCAAGATATGAAGTTATCGTATTTATCTTTCAAAAGAAAAATGTCCAATTTCCCCTGTCCATACCATGTGCTCTGTCCATGCGTGCCCCTGCCCTGTTTGCTTAGCTGTTTTTCTGATAGGTGTAAGGTATGCGTCAGTTTTTTGGATAAAAAGGGCAATATGGTTTTGGTTGGCTATATGGTATACAATAGGCCTGGTTTGGAACCTCCGGTAGTCCAAAAAGCTTCATTTGATGATTATACGTACGATGTCGATGTAAGCAGGAATGTCGCTGCCAAATCAAGGACTTGTGATAGCAAAGACAACAACAAGCTGAATGCTGGTGCTGAAGATCCAAACCGTAACATGTACAGAAGCATGCCTGTAAGTTTTGAAACTTAATCCATGAGACATAGTATTGAAAATCTAAAGGTCGTGCATCAAGTCAAGTTAATGCTTTCTCCCTTTACCTTTGAATGTACAGGATTTAAATAGAATTGCTTCAACGGAATCAGAACCTGAACAAAACCCAGAAATGGTCGCTGGTCGACTAGAGATTCGCGTGGTGAGCACTCCCATGTCTGCTGCCAACGGTAGCGCAGAAGATAAACCCGATGTCATTAGCAATGTGCCTCCAGGAACTGATAGCCCACCGCTCACAAATAGAGCTAATTTACAGCAAGCTGAGACAGAAATCGCCAACCAGGTGAATAGAAAAGCCAAAAATATTCCAACTAATTCATTTTCAAAATTTATTTGTCAATCTCTTTCATTCTTTACGAATGTATTTTGTGTAATGTTTCATTTAGGAGGAAGAACAGCAAAACCTACCAGATATTCAATCAGACGGAAAATCCCTTCAACCTCAACAACCTAAAGCTCTCAAAAGTATTTTAAAGAATAAATCAGATAGCTCAATTGGGGAGAAAGCTCTTAGAATTGATAACAAATTAGCTGTGAGAAATGATACTGGCTCAAGCCAACAAGAGGGAAGTGCAAATGGTGAAAAGTTAGAGACACCGGACATAATAGCATCAAATAACACAGATTGGCCACCCCCATCATCCAAGGGACCATCTGTTGCTGAAGATTACCATTCTGCTAGAGGCCCACTGCCCGAACATGCTATGTACGTTTGACATGTGCATGTGTGGTGAAAGTTAACGACTTTCTCTTCCTTTTCTGTGGTTTCCTTTTGTGTTTCATTTCCCATCGTCGTGTGTCCCGCTGTTCATTTTCGTTTCCATCTTCCTTTCTATTTACAAAACTGGTTTGGGTTTACACTAACATCTTTGTTTTCACTTGCGGTCATTGAAATCGTGTCACACTTGCATGTTTACTGTAATGACACTGGCTTTTTCACCCCTCACTAACCATATCGATTTCGGTTTCATTTGTTTGTGTGTATGTTTTCCATCTTGATGTGTACTAACTACAAAGATGTGGGAACTTTCTTTTAATTAGTACCTGTTTTTACTATCGTTTATAGAAATAAAGCCGGAGAATCGGACAGACTTCAGCTAACAGGTAACAACCCTGAAGATAACTCTGTGTACTACGATGCCACAGCTGCGCCAGTAGAAAGGAATGCATTGGATGCAGATTCCTCTGGATCTCATCCTCTCGTTGAGGCTCAACTCTTACAGCAACAAATGAAAGGAAACGTCGTAAGCGGAAACATGACGATTACAACTCAAGGTGATGGCAGCTATGGAGCAAAAATTGGTGCCTCGCAACATGTCACAGGAGAAGCATTGTCTCCCGAATCTTCCACGCCAAATATGGCTCTAACTCCACAAAATTCGGGTCTTGCCCTTGGAGGCTGCACGCCAGGTCTGAGAAGGAGAAGGCAAGGTGCTGAAAAGTATGTTACTGATTTGTCACAACTTGGACTCCGATTTCAACGAAGAAGACGTCACAACGCTGGAAATTTTGAGATAAGTGATTCTGGACAGCCCTGTACTCCGTTAATGAGGCCATCCAGTGGCCATGCTGATTCGTAAGTTTTGCAAACGGTTTCCTTTAGTTTTCTTTTAAACTATTGCTTTTGGGGTGACGTGAGACTACATGTTTTGCTTATACAAATAGGGAGGAAAGGGGTGTACCAAGTCATTTACTTGGTGATAGAGCAGGACACGAAGAGGACTCTAGCTCAGATAGTGAAGGACCTCCAGTTATACCAAGGCCTCCACCTGGAGAACCGATACACCAGGAAATTCCAGCTAGGTAAATTTTTTAAATGAAAAAATAAAAGCTTTTACACAATTATGCTTAATTATGCAATTTTAAAAATTGTACTATTTTTATCCACAGAATTCGTCGATATATAAGTCCGGAAGGCATTGTAAGAAGAGAATAGTACTAGGAACTACGAATTTAGGCATTTCTGCAAATTTATAATATTAGACCTAACTACTATATAAAAGTCTATGATGTCTACACGTATGTATACTATACAATGTAACTGTAAAACAGTCCGATTTTATTGCGAGGACGGTGTAATAACGTACATAACTGGTGAACATAATAATATTATAAAAACTTAACTGTTGTATAATATTTACCACTTACAAAAATATTTCGGCCATATTCGTCAGAAGAATTGATAATACAGGAAAAGTGAACTAGAAACGTCCAGTGCAATGCGAATTTCATCTCGGCATCTTAAATAAAAACGCATCTTCTTTTGTTATATGTTATGTATGCCAAAATGGATAGCAAATCAAAAAAAAGTCTTTAAACAAGCGAACCGAGTTAACACCTTAATTGTTAAACACAACCAGGATGACCAAGTTTTGGTGGTTTGTGTGTCAATCAGTTTTTTGGCGTTATGTACTTAAGCCAATGATCCGCACGTATTCAATCACCGCAATCTTTTAAGTTGTTAAACTTAACGCTAACGATGCTTTAACTGTAATAATTACCCAAAAAAAGAAATCCATTTTTGATTTCATTGAAGGTGCAGTCTTACATATTAATGTGTAATCCAAGTAATCAGTGAATCAGTCATAAACCTAATAATTTACATTTGGATAAATTGACAAGTATAACGAAAAAATAAATCATCATCAATCAGTAATAATAAATAATTCGCAAAAGGGAAGATAAAAACCGATAAAAGTTTTTTTAATCGTGTTTGTTGATAAAAACTTGGACTGAAGACGAATTTCCTAATGATAATAAAAATAGGTACTACGATATTATGAATTAATCAATATACAATACTTCTTCAAAAGTGAGACGTATCTCTACGACTGTAAATATACTTAATTAGGAATACCCCGCGCAATAGTAAGTCAAAACGCTGCAATTAGCAGATTTTTTCTTATATAATGAAATGACTATCCAAAAAATCATACGACGCGACGAAAACTACGCAGTCCGAGCTATTCCGAAGTCATCAAGTTAAGCCTAGCCAATTGACTTATCTCCCATTTATAAAAAAAATACTCTAGAAATTTTTGTTCAGTCATCGCGTGCATCGTGAAAATAATCAATTCTAGTGTCCATTCTAGTCTAATTGCTTTCACTTGTTACTAGTCAAGAAAAAATCTAAAAAATCATTTTTGATTCTCGTGAAATCACCTAAAAACGTAAACCTTTTTAACTTACCTTTCTAGTCATCAAAAATCATACTCATAAATTAATATTATCGATGTCCCGATAGACAAAAGCACAGGATACCCAACAAGTCCAGTTCACTATTAAGATGCTCTCTTTCTAGTCATTTACACTCAAAGTCATTAAAAAAGTTCTACCATCACAGATTCCTATGAATTTAAATTTAAATTTAAATATTCAACTAAGGTTGCTATAAATTGATTATCGTTATTATGTTTCGTTCGTTAACGAATCAGAGATGTTAAAAGTTTTAGCAATAATGTATTAAAACCCTAAGTATCAATTTTAAGTAATTTAAATTTCTAGTCGTTTTAAGTAATTTTAAGTACAGTAATAATTTGTTTCACATCATGGTGTTATAAGACTACATGTACACAATAATTAATTAACATTGATATTGTGTATTTATTTTTGACTGATTGTGACTTTTATCAAAGGAGTCGGTGAGGGAAGGAATTTTATTACAGTTTACATTTTAATGATAATTATACTTAATTAGAAGGATTTAAGCCTAACCTAAAAGTGAAAATGAATTTACATTGCTGTGCCCATTATTGTGGTTTTAGTGCCTCTTCATCTATCTATCTCTTGTATTTATTATGCTACTACCACCACTATAGAGAGTTAATGTTTATGATGACGATGCCAATATGCGTCACCTGTCACCACGAGCCTAATAACACTTTTTAACCGTTTGAACTTTAAAATGGAATAAATGCACTAACACTAGCATAAATTTACATTAATTTGACTGAAGATAATAGTTAAAGTAAAAAAAAGAAGAATATATGCAGACATGTTTGACTTTCCCTTACTGGCTCTTCATGTATAGTGCTCTTAATACTTTCACCATCATACACAGAGTGCTGCCAAACAAAAGTAAAATGTTTTTGGCCAATCTTCTAGTCTTCTGCTAAGCCATTTTACATGAAATTTATGTCATGTAAATATCATAAAGTTAAATAGGTAAACAGTCTCGTATAGCAAATAATTTTTAGTTCAATGTGAACAAAAAATAAAATACTAATCACTTTAATCATTTACACGTGCATAGCAGGAATTTCATTTTTTGAATTCTAGCTTTGGGCAAAACTGGAGGTGTTCTTATTTATTTCATTTTTTGTGTTGAAAACCATTAATTAAATGAAACTATGTTTAAAAATGTCAACTGTTATATGTAAAAAGTACCTCCAATCTATGTATATCTGGGTACAATTTTACGCAAAAGAGTTCTGTATATATGCAACTGAATTTAACTTTTAAAATTTACAATTAAATCCGCATACATTATCTTGTATATATTACGCATAATATGCTATGCTATCATTTTCTGTTCGTTTTAGAAAAAAACGGCTTTAGTGTTAGGAATCTACTATATTGCTATCGATTGTGTAATTGTAGTTTAATTTAGGATAAACCAAGTTTGTGAAAACGAATCATTTCAAATCTGCCATCATGCCATCTCTTGTTAAAGGGAATGCTATGCATGTGCATAATAAATATAAACTTTTAATAAAAATATGCAATACAATACAACTACAATTACTGTTACCATTTTACCAAAAAATATATTATATTAACGAGAAAAATGGAATAACCATCAATAAAATATAATTATTATAAAACAAATAAATATTGTTACTGTAATAATTTATCATATTTACTCTGTATTAAAAATCGTTTTATTGAATAAAGTACTTGATATTTGTCAACATGAAAGAAAATGTCAGTGAATTTGTTCTGCAGTCAAACTTAATTTGAATCTGAAACACAAGTCCATATACCACAGATGAAATGATTGTTGATGATAAAAGTAAATGAATCGCCATGAAATAGGTACACACGTTTTGTATAGAAATATTACGTAAAACTTTTTATTCTCCGTTAAATTTATTTTTCACAAAATAATAAATTTCTAAGGCCGAAAAGTGACATTCTATTTATGTTATTTTCCTTCGTATCAAATCTTCTCTGTTACGTATATTATGTAATATAATATGTTTTATAATGCAATTGGTATATACGTATATAATGGTATGTTTAAAATTAAAAACAAAAATTAAATAGTATTTTGAATAGAATGACCAACAAAACAAACAAAAAATGCGTAAAAGTCATTGTTAAAAATTCATTGAAAACTATATTATTATTTTTGTAATCAATAATTTGATTGATTAACGTAGTACGAATTTTTTTTGCAATATATTTGCTTATCAAAGCATTCTTATAAATGAAAACTACATTTATAAAAGTGAACTTGCGTAAATAATCTCTAAAAGAACTCTATACATATCTAACTTTGTGTATGTATGTCTACACCGGTTTTATCTCTTTACGCATATATTATAACAAATTCATAAACAAAATCTTATGAAAATTAAATTGAAAAAAATGCATCATGTTTGTCTACTGTAAAAACTGATAAAGATAAAACTACACTAAATATATCACCAACATTTTTAATTTTTTTTGAAACACATCAAAAGAAATTTGATATCATTCCTTGTCGTGAATGTGTGGTATAAAATATTGTGTACACTGTACCGTACCGTATTTTACGCATAATACATCATTGTTTAAATTGATTTTAAATATAAGGCTATCTATATTGTTACGTATATTGTGTGCTGCTATGTTGCGTTGTGTGACGTGATGTTTAGTTGTAGAAATGGCTTGTGATGTGAATTCATCATCATATCATCCATTTTATTGAAAAATCACTCACACATTTCACTCAAAACTTTTTTTTGTGATGAATTTTTAGACTGTTTAATTGCATGATGATATTTCTTGCAAATCCATGATGATGATTTTTTACAGCATAAAATAATGATATCACTTACACTGCACTGTATCACCTGCTTCTTTTGCAAGAAAAAACAGACTATATTAGTTATCGTATTTTACGTGACACTTGATGATATGATGACTGATAACACTTTACGTATATTACAGGCTAACACTCTACGGTTACTGTACGGTTTACTTTGATGACTGCAAATTTCAATTGAGACTGACTGGTTTCGTTGATTTTGGAGGTAGCTTTGGAGGACTTGGAGGCATGCTTGGCTTTGGCCCGGTCCTTATCGGATAAACGAAATGATGATCTGATGCACAACTTGTTTGCCCACCTATGAAAGGAGAAATATTTTGAATTAGTGAAAGCATTTCTCTTAAAGTATGAGATAAAATTTTATGAGAGCATACCGGTTGGAGATTGAAGAGGAATTGATGACGGCCCATTTATCAGTCTTTCACAAATTGGAGGAGGTACGTTCACAGATGGGCTTAAACTTTGACCGAATTCTGATGTGGAAGAAGAAGAATTTCGACGAGGTAGAGGTGGATTTGGTGTTCTAGGTGAAACTTTTCTTGGTGGAAGCGGTGGCGGAGGCTCTTCGTTAAACTACAAAAATTCAGTAGATTAATAAACATTACTCTCGAACAAAATAAATAAAGTATAGGTGCACATACATTGATAGTTAAATAGCTTACTCTCGGTGATATTGAGTCACTTAAGGAGCCGTGAGTTCTCCTTGGTGGAAGTGGTGGTGGGGTAGGATTCGGTGGAGGATTAAAGAAAGGTTGGGAATGTACAATGAATGACTTGGTTGAAATCGGAGATGCATTTGCTAGAAAAAGTTAAAATATAAAATTATTTCAATATTCATGTATCCCTTGAAATGTCGGTTATTTTGGGAATATACACATACCTGGTGTACGTCCTATATTGACAATGTCAAACACAGGATCCTGATGAGAGTCCCATGAGGAAAACGTGTCTTGTGGTGACGTGGTGGATGGATTTGATGAAGGCGTCAATGTTTTTGTGGGTGTATGATCGTGCGGCGTTCGATTGATCACGCAGTCCAACTCCGAGTCTAGCGTCATCCGCGAGGACGACGAGTGAAGGGAAAATTGAGAGACTGATGAAGAGAATGGCAACAGTGGTGCTGGGTGGGATCTCCCAGGTAAATGTCGAGGTTTGATTCCTGGTGACTTCAAGTTCAATTCGGGCCATTTGCGTGCCTAAAGAATGGTTTACATTGGAAGAAATACATTTGAGAGAAAGTTCATGTACTGTGTGCATACATATAAATTTTATGTCGGGACGCTTTAAACCCAGACTTGTGTAGAAACTTACAAATTTTGGTGCTTGCTTAGACCCTCGAGGTTCAATTTCCAAAGATTTATTGAATAAATAATCGGAAATCTCATTTTCACTCATGTCCGAACCAAATGGCTGGATCTTTTCAATGAACTCGCGAATTTTCGGCTCTACAGAGAAACAGTAATGGGAATACTGAAATTGCCGAATTTCGCTTGTAATCTCAGCTACTTTCCTTCTCTTGCCGAAATTAATGAGATCTGTGTTTGGAAGGAAGTCGAGGTTTCCCTCTTCAATGTGCAAAATGTTTGTCAGGTACATTCCTGTTAGAAAAAAATTACAAAACATTTTATGGCTCAACCCAAAGAAGCAAAAGTTTGGCATGATTTTAAGTATCGGAGAAAGTTTCTCACCGAAAAAAGGAACACATGGCGGATTGATGGATCTGAGCTTCTCTTGGTACCTCTTGTAATGATCATTTTGCAGATCCTGAGCTTCTTCCAAAGCCTTCTGGAATTTTGGAGAGATGCCCTGCCACGAAAATTGAAGTCGGTGGACTGAAGCAGACCCCATGGCACTAACTACGGCTAGAACACCGTTGAAATTGTTTAGCTCGTGCATCACTATCATGACTTCAAGAATACGCGACATGATTGCTACACGTTCGTCTATATTCTCGGCATCAACTATCGTTCGCACAAACCATCGCGTTACATTCGTTGTATGTTTTATCATTTTTAAGAGATTGGGTGAAAGTTCCTCTTTATTCCTCTTTGTCCACACACTACCTACTAGCTCGGAAGGTTTCACAGCTTTGTAGTAATCGAACTCGAGGAGAGTCAACTGTCTGGCCAACTCGATTGGATGCAACTGCAAAGTAAATTATAACATTTGTTCATACGTGTCTAATTATATTATACCTATTTAAAACCAATTATATTGCACATACAGTTAAAATGTTCCATTCACTCATCGGACAACGGATATGATATTCGATGGGTGGTGGAGATTTGACAGCGGGATACATTCGCTCAAGTTCATTGGTGCTATTTTCAACCTATTTAAAAAAACAAAATCACCATTAAATTACCTAACCTGGAAATTGTAACTCAAATGACTAAATTTTTAAGCATATAAATTAACTTACTGCTTTTCTAAGACACTTTTTCACAGACTCGAATATACTACGTTTTGACTCGTCAGTATTATCTAAAAATTTCTCTAATCTTTGTTGAAGTGTGGGATCCCTTTCAAAGTCATAAAAGTGATGGAGAACCCATTGCTTCATGACATTCAGTACCCTCAATTTAACATGCCTGCAGTATTCTTTCCTGAACCTCTTTTTCATTTCACGAGTGTGTATGGATTCGGGTTCATGCTGAGAAATATCAGGATCAGGAATGTTGAACCGATCTTCCAACAGAGAAAGAAATTCCTGCAAAGCAAAATTAGAGTTTTTATGTTAAATCACAAAATCATGCAACCACGATGATATTATGGGGAAATAGAAGACAAAACGTACATGAGGCGAACAAAAACTGCGATATGTGGTGAGAAAGGTGTTGATGAAGTTCGGGTCGAAGTATTGATGATGAGTTAGCCGTTCAATCAGTTTGATAAGAGTAGCACCCTGTCAAAATTAATAAAATTGTTTAAAATCCTGTACAAAAATTTCGGCTTTCATTCAATAACAAATTATTAGGAAAAGTATGCATACTTTTATCAGAAAGTGATTGCCGTTGTCTTTATCAAAAATTATGTTATTATCGGAATCCTCAATGGCAAACTTATATTTTTCAACAGGAGGCAGCCTTAGTGGATGTTTCTTTTCTTCGTCGGATAAAATTCGGTCTAGCAGACGATCCAACATGCTGCAAAATAAATTGTTTTTAAAAATTAAGAAACTGGGGCTCCACCATTATCTTTTTCATTAGTAGATCGATCATAACACAACTATCACACCTTTTAGTTGTGAGCATGATAAGTGCTCCCATCCAGTTGGATTTCTCTTCATAGGAACGTGCTGCTAAAATCACGGGAGGCTGCTGACGTGGAACAATTTCGAACAGATTCTTCCACTCTATAGAAGAAAAACATACAATTATCAATCTGAGTGAAAGCTACTCCAGAAATCCAACATTTCTTTGCATCATTTCATTTTCTCTTGCATACCATCAGTATCTTCTTTATCACGAACTTCAACTTTGGTAAGGTAGTAGTACTCTTTGAGGCGGTAATCAAATTGAGTACCACCAGTGACGACAGATGTGCGACGATAATTTGGTTTGCATAAACAAATGAACGCGTCAAACAAATAGGCATGACGTTCAGAAGGCTTTCTCCCTGATCCAATCTTTTGGAAGTTATCTTCACAAATAAATTCGTTGAAATAAGACTGTCCAAGGCTTTCATCGAATCCTTCCACGACCGACTTCATTTCGATGAATTTTTGAACGGCTACCTCCTTATTTCCTTTGCCTGACATTCTAATGGGTATATCACCTACTGGTCTACTTGGTATCCTTACATTTTCTATTCTCCGTATCGGAGTGAGCACACTCAAGGCTTGTTCAAAGTCATTCTTGTCTTTTGAACAACTGGTTAACTTTGACAGTAGCTGCAAGAGAAGAACATTAAACGTATTAAACATTGTAACGTTTATTAAAGTATGAAAGAGGGAATGCATAATTTAAAAAAAGTTGGATGCATATTTTACCGGAATATAGTCAAAATACTGCCTCCAATGATAAAACGGCTCCAACAAAAGTTTTGGAAAGTAAAATTTAACAGCTTCGACGAATCCATGCCCCGCGGTGGACACGGTGACTTCGATGTCTGGTCGACAAAGAAGCTCTTCGAGCATTCTTCGGCAATCCTCATTAAAGGCATCAGCGTATCTCTCATAAACCTCAAACTCCCAATTCTGCATAAAAATAAGCATGTTTTGAAACATACTCTCACTGTTTAATTTATATCATATTGTATACAAAACTAGATGTCTGACAATTACCTCAGCGGTCTCTAGAAAACATACTCCAATAAGTGGCGTTTGATTGGAATCTGTCATTTCCGTGATATCTTCAACCTGACTAATTAAGGAAACTGTCAGCTCTGCAATGTCTTCCAATGACAGAAAAACTAATTCCAAGTCCTATAGAGAAACAATGCAAAAAGTTAATATTTCTGCAAAACAAATTCCATGTAAAAGCGACGCATGTTTTTCGCTTACTTCGTTCTCTTGTTCCAACTTATCAGCCAACTGCTCTCGGAACACTTTCAATAACATTTGAAGATCACGCAGATACTGTCTCTCCCACTGCATATAATCATCCACCACCTCACTATATGTCAAGGAATTCCTTGCAGCTGGCTCCTCTTCGGGCTCTTCCGCAACGGAAAAGGTATCACCCAATTTGAAAAGGTCGCAAAACACTTTGTCATAGCAGATCGCTGCTCTGATATCTTGCGTGGAAAATTCTCCGTGTCTACTGAGCTTGACGTACTTTAAAACAACCTGTAAAATTAAGTACAAGATCCATCAAATTTTGGAAGGATTGAACCCAGTGACCTTTACATACAAATGTGGTGAAAACTTACATGCTGCAGCATGTCATTAGCGATGTATTCCAAGATGATACAAATATAATATGTCACATTTTGATCAATTTTGTGCTGCAATGCTTCCTGCAATTTAAAAAGTACATTTATTGTGTGCAACATGTCATTGCAGTGTAATTTCTGCATGATATATGATAAATCTTCATAAATGAATGAAAGAAAATTTGAAAAAGGATTTTTACCTTGAGAAGTGGGTGAATTTTATCTACAGGGAAGACCAATTTCCTTTTCCCTTGCTTAATTGCATTGGACGCTACATCTATCACCCATTCATCGATTGGAGAAGGAAATAATTTTTGTATCCGATCCTGAACTTCTTGTACAGAATGAGGAGACGGACGGCTACATATCATGCCCAACAGTTGAATAATCAACTTTTCCAGATATTCAAAGGCATCTTCTTTGGCTTTCATCTTCTTTTCAACTTGATACATAACCTTTTTAAGGCCACCAACAAACATCCCCTTCCATTTCCCCTCATTCTCCCCAGAGGTGAAATCATAGGGAGACTGATGACCAAGTAAATCTGCACTTGATGGTGCTGGAAACATGGTGAGAGGGAAGGAAGTTTTGGGATTCAGTGATGCTCTGTCACAAGGAAGAGCTCACTACTTGTAAATAGGGTTGATATGGAGGATGGCCTGGGTTGACCTTGACCTAACGGTTCAAGTGACTCGTGATGGTGAAAGTAGAACATTCGGTATTCGGTCGTTAAATAAATTATTATACTCGTGAAAGTGTCGTATAGATTTCGTGAACGTTATCGTCGGGAGAGAAGGAAGATGATGACAACAGAATAGTAATTGACTTTTTTTTAGTAGCAGCCCATTTTGTATGTCCACAGAACAATTAAAGCATTTCTTCATGAGTAGGATTATTAATACTTTTTGTTTTACTTTTTAGCGTGTTTTCAAGGAGCACTTCGGTAATTTTCAGTAATATCCTTGTTGAATGTTTCTTTCTTTTCTTTTAACCCATTTTTTATCATGTAATTATTATTCATTTGATTTCTTCCTACGAGGAATATGTATTAAAATAAACTGTTATGTTGAAAAAGCCACCTTTGAGCAAGCACACGTATAAATTTCAACTTGGAAGACAAAACGATTTGAAAAACATAAAAATCACTGCGTCAGTTCACATTTGACACACAAGCATAAAAAATTATATATACTTTTCTGGAATATTATGTAGCAAACAAATTTGCTCTCTATTTTGCACAAAAATGACTGGAGTGTTAAAATAAATTTGATTTATTATTTGTGATGTAGTTGTGATGTATGTTTTATTGCCATTAAAATAACTTGCTTTCTCCTTCTCTCACATCACACCATGTCATATGGAATGGGAATGATGATCATTTTTCTGTGGAATAGTCACACATTTTTTAGTGTGAAGTAAAGATATTTTTTAACTCAAAGAGTCCATTACACATGAACAAGAACACTTTTTCTTGTTCTTTGAGAACACGTCATTTTAAAAACTGACATCCATAAAAATGCAAAATATATTATGTATACTCTGATCACAAAACGATTAACGGCAATCCAAAAAAAATAGATGACGATGATGAGTCGAGTGTGGATTTTGGAATTGTCGAGATAACGAATAAGATAATGATGAGTCAACCAAAAAAATATACTAAACCAAGTAAAAGAACAACAACATTAACAGCACAACAACCAGCTAAAATTCCTCCGTGTGTCTCCTCTTCCAAATATTTTTATGCACATAAAACGACGACGACGAGACGATGATGAGATGAGTGCTCTACATGAATTTAATGCGATGATGATGATGTCGACGCGATGTGATCTCTGTATTAATGTGTGTGTTTGGTTTGTGCAGAGTGCATTAATTATTGACGACGACAACAACCACACGACAATGGTGCTAGTGACTAGTTTAGAAGTTAATCTTCTTAAATGGTCTTCCCTCTGATGAGGATGATGTGAGATGATGGTTGATGGGATATTAGAAAGAAAAATATATTCTCTCTCTCTTTCTAGTTGTTGCCCTCTCTCACTCTGCTGTTATTTTTGTGTGCTGAGAAGATGATGATATTTTTATGATGATTCTTCTCTCTCACTCTTTTCAATCATCATCGTCAACTAAACATCATCATCATCGTTATGTTTGTGGTGCTGATCATCATCATGATCATGATTGTACTTTTTCAAGTGCTTTTACTACATTTCTTCTTCTCTTCATCATCATCATGAACATCATCAATTTCACATTATTTTACATACACAAAACAACATGTACATAAATATAACCAGTCAAGTCACACACAGAGAACAAAAACTAGTAAACCAAATATACATATAAAAGTTTGCTTTGTTAGTGTTTTTTTTTTGCTTTATATATGCTGCTGTTAATGTTATGTTGTTTGGGAGAGTTGAATTTGTGACTAAAAAAGTTAAACTTATAGAAAAAGGAGGTAGTGGTGGTGGTATGGTGGTTTGGTTGGTGGTGGTGTATGTCTATTAAGTTTTAACATTTACATTACACCAGACCAGTGCAGCACATAACATCACATCACACAAACACAAGTGGTGCCGAAGAAGAAAAAAAGTTGAGAATATGATGATTATGATGAAATGAATTGTTAGTTAGTACATTTTGACTATTTGTTACTTTTTTCGCTGTGTATGTGTGTAAGGTTATTTATATGAAAAGGATAAGTTTATATGTAAAAAAAAGAGTATATAGTCAATTGATAGATAGCAAAGTCAAAGGAAAAAGCAGAGAGCCACACACAAAACACATAATATTTTTTAATACGTACTTTGCATGAAAACAAGTACTTTTATTGTTCATTTTAGACGGGGAAATAGTGAAATACTTATACACACACGGTCACTACATGTACAACATTGTTATCATATCATCATAAGAATATATTGAATATTCACTTTACTCACATCACATTCCACGTAAAGTAAACCTTTTTTCTGTACAAGTTGAAGTTGAGTGTGTATTCAAGGGAAAGAAAAGGTTGAAAGGTGCATTTTTTCCAAAATCCATACATACATAGCATTACAGATAAATACTTACATGGCTTTATATAGATGTCCGTGTATAACGTAAACTTGCTTGTTAGTGTTGACTTACGTGAGAGGAGAGAGAGAGAGAAGGACTATCCCGAAAAAAATCCTAAAAGAAACTTTATACTTTTTGGTGATAGGACAGAGTACAGAGTAGATTAGATAATAGGATAGGTAGGGGATGCATAATGCTTTGGGTTTTGGGTTTGTGATGACGAAGATGATTTTTCTTTCTGTGGAGCTCTGATGAACATGATGAACTACTACGCAATGGAACAGACTTAATTCTTTGTGGTCAAAATGTAAAAAGGCTTAATAAGTGGGGAAAAAATTAAAGCAAAGTAGCAAGCAAGTACAAGTGTTTTATTTTACACATTGCTTTGCATGTAAAATGTTAACCTTTTGCAGAGAGATGCAAGTTTATAAACAACAAATGAAATCCAATCCAACCAAAAGATATACCCAAATCTAATACGTAAATGAGATGAGATTGAGACAAGGGGCAATTTTGTGTGAGTTTGTGAGTAAAAACTCATTGATTTACTCAATATTGACGCTACGGTTATTATATTGGAATTTTGCACATGAACAAAATGTTGGATTATGAATAGCCAGAAATATGTTGGTTATCTGATATGCAACTCTTAATGCAATTAATCATTGAAAGTAGACAAGCATTCCAAAAGTTTACGGTTAACAAAAAATGTCTTCTTACTTTACAACTAATCATGAAGTTCTCATAAATTCTTATTGTCATTTTTGTATCTCTTCTTACAGACCTTGATGAAAATCTTAATTATATCTCTGCGCGGTAAAGGATTGTGGAATGTTGGTACTCTGCGAGCTATCATCGGTCGCCGGCCTGTGGCTTTTATTATGCGCATTTTTTCTTGTGTGTATATCTGATTGTCTCACAGTCTTAATTGGCCCCAGAAAGTGTTCTTCATTTGATTGCTCCAGATTTCGGGCATAATGATAAAATGATAGTAGATTTTTTTAAACATGTTGTTTTTGATTTCCTTTATCCTAATTCATTGCGTTGCATTTGCTTAACTTGGTGCGAAGGTACATAATGTTGACTTTTTAAAAATTAGTCAAATAAAAGACTTAAATGCCGTTCGAGATATATAAAAACGCTTGTTTAATCTGTACTGGTCACAGATCACTAGTTGTCAGGATTGTGATAGTCAAGAAACAAATATGTCTGAACTTTATGGATAACATTTTGCAATTTGTAAGCATAGCATTTTTATCTTTAGACGTTGCTTTCCAGAAAAGGCACATTGAGATTATTGAGAAAGACAAAAGTTACTTTAATCGCATATTGCACATAAACATACATTTTCACATTTTCATGCAAACATTGAAATACAAAAAACTTGTTGAAAGATTTCAAGATAATTTTTCATGAGAAGAAGTAAAGGCCATGCTTATGCTGATGCTGAATGCTGCACTGATTTGTTTGTATGACGAAAAAATCCTTGGTCTTGCCTTTTGAAAAAGTGTTCATAATAGGCAAGGTAGGTAGTAAAGTGTGCAATATTATGCATAGGTATTTTTCATATAAAATGCAAAGGATAGAAAAGAGAGAGTCGTAGCCGTGCCGTGTGAGAAAGCAGCTATGGTTGATCTTCAACAATATCAACGCACACACACCGTCTGCGTTTAAAACACGACTAATGCGAGAGAGAGAGTCAAAACTTGACTTGTCACCTGTGCTTTGCTTGCAGATGCTTATACTTCATTTCACACTTGATTTTTTTGGGGGAACAGCTGGTCCTTTCTCCATTGCTCAGATGTCAAATGAAATTGTTTCTTTGATTGAATTGTTCCGGAGATATTGAATTGAACAAAGTATGCACACAAAAATGTAATAAAACATTTTCTAGATAGTTGTGTTCATTAAGTAAACATGGTGCTACAAGATTACTAAGCTTGAGCGAAAGTCAATAATATCGGATGCGGATGAAAGAAGACGAAGAGAGTTCATTTTTGAGTGAAAGCGGAAGCGAAACGGAAAGATACAACATAGTGTACAATGAAAGTAGGCTTCGTAAAGATACTCTCATCGTTTATTAGTGACATCAGTAACAAATCTATCACAATTTTTGGATTGACAAGTTTATGTTTATAAAGTCAAAAGTGATTTATCATAAATTAAAGCTATTTAATTGGGGTTGTAACGTTGCAAGAGTAATTTTACAAAATGGATCCAGCCATTGGGCTTATATTTCTTTCGGGGGTGATGCTTATCGGCAGTTTCCTTGCCGGAGCTATACCTATCGTTATGCATATGTCTGAAGTAATTCCTGAAACATCAAATTGAACATAAATTAGAAAACTTCATTGATTTGCTTGGTTCATATTTTCATTTATGTGTATGTTGTATTTTACAGGAAAAAATCCATATTGTTTCTGTGCTGGGAGCTGGTCTTTTAGTTGGAACTGCATTAAGTGTTATAATTCCGGAAGGAATGCACACGTTATACCTTGCACAAATGCAAAGTACGTAAAAAACGATAAATTGACTTGTATGCCCTTTTTACTGGGTGACATTTAAAGATTTTATTAATTAACCAACAGAGCTAGATACCCACACACATTCACCAGTTGCCCCGTCGGTAGCACAACCACAAGACGGAGGTTATGTACCGCCAGTATTACCAGTTCAACCAACACGAAGTGGTCCACATGCATCTCATCTTAAAGATGAGGCAGCTGAACCGTTTTCGTCTGTTGGAATCGCATTAGTACTCGGTTTCGCATTTATGATGATAGTAGACCAATGTAGTAGGTCCAGATCGTCTAGGGATATCGAATCGGCAATCCACTCGCAAAAAAGGAGTTTTACAGCTACGCTTGGTTTGGTAGTTCATGCAGCAGGTAAATATAATTTTTCTAGTTTTCGAACATACTAGTTTGATGGCAAGTGAAATATTGTGCTCATTAATTCTAATTTTGAAATATTAGCGGATGGTATCGCATTGGGCGCAGCTGCCACCACGCCGCATCCGGATGTTGAAATGATTGTCTTTTTCGCAATAATGCTTCACAAGGTAAATTTCTTCTCGCTAAACTTTGTAATAAAATGCATCTATAGCTATTAATTTCGTTTTTGTTGGGACTATTTCTAGGCTCCCGCAGCTTTCGGACTGGTAACATTTTTACTTCATGAAGGTCTGGACAGGAATCGTGTGAGACGTCACTTAGCCATCTTTTCTTTAGCAGCACCTGTAATGGCTATAATAACATATTTCGGGATCAGCCAAGAAGGAAAGCAAGATATGTCTACGATGAACGCAACTGCTTTAGCAATGTTGTTTAGTGCAGGGACGTTTCTTTACGTTGCTACTGTTCATGTCCTTCCAGAAGTGACGAAGGATGCTCAAAATGGATTCAGCAGAAAAGAAACGATAGTTCTCATTGTTGGAATAATGCTACCTCTACTACTTACCTCTGGACATCATCATTAAAATCTTTTTACTTCTAATTGACTGAACGCAGCGACTGAACAAAGGAGGCATAAAAGTGCATACGTTTTGGGTATGACGTGTGGATATTATTACGCATACCATGCACACTCCCTGTCTCAGCTTTTTATAAAAAGGTAAATGCAACTTGACGAATACTTGTGTGCTACTATATTTCCTATATCCTTCCATATGCGGAAACATTTTTCAGTCCGATCTGAATCCGATATAAACTAATTAAGTACGTTTCTGCCCAACTTACCCTCGACCAATTCATTTTGAAAATGAGAAATTATCCAAAGGCCCCTCTTAAGTTACCTTGTACAAGTTTCTAACCTGTTCACTTTCACTTATCAGACTTTCACAGCGTTAGCTTCACCGCTAGAGTTCTAGAATGAATAAAAAATGCAAACGCAAAAAAATTTATCAATCTAAAAACATTGAAGAAACTGTGATATAATACCCAACTTTTTCGAAATTGGTAAATTGCCACTATATTTTCAGTTTTTTCGAAATAAAGTTCGGTTTTTGATGTATACACTTAATAATTTTTGCACAAAGTGAATGAGTCAATCTACATTGCACGTGGCAAAAGTCAAAAGCACTTCAATCATAATACCTCGTTAATGTTAATTGTTTATGATTTACCATGCTATTTACCAGGTTGAGGTACTTAAATAATCTATATGTGTATGTTGTGTGTGTATATTTACGTATAATTTTAAAATCAAAAGTACATATCATTTTTTATATTACATTATTATGAAATCTAATACATAATCATTTAAATGTGTATGAAATGCTTTCAAAATTTGAGTGTTGAGACAAAAATTGTGCCACATTCTTTACAATTCCAGCGTTTAATATATTTCAAGCTTTTGAATCCAAAGCTATGTATTTTTGTTGATTTTGTTTTATATATTTTTATTGGTGTTACAAGAAAGCGCATGGTGCAAAAATTATATTTAAGAATTAAAGTTAAGTTATTGTTAAAAATAAAACAAGAAATAAAGCATACGTGCATATGCTCTCTATAAAAATTCTTTGAATAGAAAGTTTACTTGTCCTTTTTTCATTCATAACAGCTCAAAAATTGATTGTTTTTAGCCTTTGTTCATACTCACATACATTTATAAATTATAACGATTGATCATGGTCAGACGGGTCAGACATTGCATATTGCATCTATGTAATCTGCTTATTGGAATTTTGAGTAGCTACATGATATGACTTTTTATGTATTGCTAGATGTCCATATAGTTACTTGAACTACGCTAATTGATCACATTATTACATATTTTTAAATGCAACGAACGACTAATCTGCTTTCACTTCAAAATTATTTCGTCTCACTTCACCCCAATCCAGGAAACTTGAAACCTTTTCCCAAAAAAATGAAATACCTATAAAACTTAAAAACTTATCATATCTGCAAAACGTAAAAACGCCGCACATTTGCTACTTTACCCAAAGATAAGTACTTGGGAATGTACAAGTCCAAAAGGCTAATTTGAAAACGCTAGATAAAGAAACAGAAAAAAACTTAAAAACCGACAAAGCTAGAAAACGTTGCGCTCAGTAGACAACTTGACTCTCCTTTTCAGATCAGAAAACCGAATCACCACTGATTTATAATCTAGCATAGCATAATGGCACCAACGACAATCGACACAAGCTCTTCAAGTACTGAAAAGAAATCAGACAAACCAGCGGCTAAAGCTCCAGCTAGCACGATTGACACAAGCTCTTCAAGTACTGACAAGAAAACTGAATCCCTTGCTGATGCTGAGGAAGATGGAATCGACGAACCTAGAAAATCTGTACAGATTGGGCTTCGGATGAGCCTTATGAAAGAATTCGGCTTTAACACTGGCGAAGAAATGGCCAGACTTCGTGCCCTAGCTGGCCTAGCTCATCCCGCTGATGAAGCAAACGCTGCTGAAGGGGCTGGAGGAGGAGGAGCCACTGGCAAGAAAGCTGGCGGAAAGAAAGGTCAGGCAAGAAATAAAAACCAGAATGTTGCATACGGTGCCGATGGCGCGGATGATAGTGATTTCATGGACCAGGATTACGATAATGACCTTGATGATGCTGACGCTGATGACGACGATGACTCGGGCGAAGATGACGAAGACGATGGTGAAGAAGCGGACGAAGAGGAGGAAGGGGAAATGGGAGACGGAATGCCAATGGATTTACAGGCATACATGGACGGTAAAATGATAGGCTTACATTCATAAAAGATAAAAGCAATGTTTTACGTAACCAATTGGCAGAGAACATACTAATTTACTTATTCATGTAGAGTATATGGGGGAGGGGGATGACTTGTGGGAAGATGACGAGGAAGAAGGGGATGAGGACGAATACTTAGGTTGGCAAAATGAAGAAGAGCTGGAGCGTCAACGCCAAGAAGCCTACGAAGCTGCTGTTTTTGCAGCCGAGCAAGAACGAGAACGCATTCGAGACGAGCGTATCGCTGAAATCATGAAGAAAAAGGAGATTCTAATTGAACGCTACCTGCGAATTGCTCGGGTTATGATTAATCACCGGAAAAAGAACATTTATCTGCAAGATTACCTCTACCATTTAGCATTTAGGAAGGGTGTTCTCAGGGGAGAAAATCAAATGAATAATGCTTCAGAAGAGGGAGACGAAGAAAGTATTTTGGGGAAAGCAAATAAAAAACGCCAAAACCGGAAAAACGTCTTAATGGCATCCAGGTTCGCTCGATTTCTCCGGAAAACTGGCCATTTTTATGATGAAGAGCAAACAGAGCGTACTCGTTCGAAACATCATCATCATCGGGAAGCAGCTAAAAGTAAAAGTCACCGTTTCGGCCAAGAAATGAAAACTAAGCAAAATTATAATCAGAACTGGAGCCGTCAAAATGTTGATGAAGCCAGCCTAGCCCCTACAACTCAAACTCGCCATCATCATCACCATCATTTCAAAAGTGGGGCGTCTTCCGTTGCAAATCGTAAAAACAGCTCAACTTGTCCCGAAGGTCAAGAGGCAAACTGTTCACTCAAAATGAGAGCCAAGTCAAGATTGATGAAGCTCAAGAGGAGAAACGATCCGTATGGTCGTCATCATAACTGGTCCGAGTCCACAAAGAGTAAGGACCAACCTTCCAGACAAAAACCGAAGACTTTGGCGGAAATCCTAGAAGCAAAAGCACAGGAAACTATGCGCAGAGCATTTAAGCACGCAGATGAAGCCTTGGACGCTTTTGAAAAGCACCGTTGCAGACTGGCCAAAAAGAAGCAGTTGATTCGAATAACCAAATTACTTGAGAGGCAGTACAGCGGTACGGCTGTTACGGATCAAGAGCGAAATCATTTAGTTTCTTTCGTGGAAACTTCAGTGAAAGCACAGAATCTTGCTAAGAAAAAGGCACTCAGACGACAGCAAAGAAACAAGTCTTCGAACAAAACTGGCGTGGTTAATTTCAATCATCAGTGGTCAAAGTCTTTAGAAAGAATACGCGAATTAAGATTAAAGAAGGCAAAGTTGGAACAAGAGCATAGGATGGTACTCCTGAAAAAAGTTAAGCATTGGCATGTTTGGGAAAAACGGGATGTCACAGCGCTGGATGCTGTCTATGAATTCATTGTAAACTTGGCTTCCAAAGTAAATATGACAAGAAGGGAAACGGAGGTATTTACCCATGGCATTGAGTTTTTCGAAAAGCAGTTGCGTTCTTTACATGACACAATGCTGGATCAAGTCGTGAAAATGTTTAAAGCGCAGAACATGCTTGGCATGGCACAAAGACAAGCGAAGGATAACACTAGCGTGGCCGCTCCAATGATGCAAGGATTCTCAATTTCAGATTACGAGAGAATGGCTATTGAAAACCAAGAGTCGCATCAAAAATTGATGGAAAGACAAGAGCACTTGGTGGAGCAATATGAAAAGCTTAAAGTTTACATTAAACAAGTGGCAGATAGTCATTTATATAAGCAGCGCAGTTGGGGCGCCCTCCGAACGGGAAGACATGACATGAAACAATTATGGCAGCTTTGTGGAACAGAACGAGAAAACTTATTGAGGAAATTGCAAGAAATCAGGAAAGTCAAAAAGTTGCATAGACGCTTATTCATGCAGATTGCTGTGGTAGAGAACAAACACGTATTTAAGGACTTCCGGCAAGTAACTGTTAAGGTAAAGGAATTGGAGGATATTGAAAGGGACCTGCAAACCCAACTACATCAAGCTCAAAGCACGCTTCGTGTGATGAACGTCAAATACGCGGACACTCAAGCGCGACAAAACTGTGTAAAGGAAGAACAGTCGGAACAAGCAGTCCAAGAGAAATTGGACTACAGCAAGCAAACTATCAAAGAGAGAATTAATCCCACGGCTCCAAACACAATTTACAATATTAACATAGGAAGTACCAAGTCCCAAAAGATAGTTTTGGAGAAGCAGAGAAGATTTAGTAATGGTCCAGGCACTCCATCTAGGCCTGTTCAGAGCCGACGAAATTCTACTAGCACGGTCAATAAAAACAAATTACCAAGAATATAAAATAAAAATGCTGTGATCAGCTTAAATGCTTTCACAAGATGAATAGTAATTATGAATGTCCAATAAATGAGCTCTTCGAAGCAAATCATTCATTAATTCTCATACAGTTTTTATTTTTTCATCATAGTCAATCGACATTTCTTTTCATTTCGTCACGTAGAGAAAGTACATGCATACAACACAGCCGTAGGCAGGACAGTGAAAACAATTATTTTCTGCCGCATAAATCGGTTAAGTCGTTCAGTTTTTTACGTTATAGTTGAGTAATTGAATAAATATTTCTCTACTTTAAATTTCAAATCTTTCTGTTTTCATATGTATGATAGGAAAGTGAAAGTAGTAACTGAAATATACATTTTAACGCATTTAATTTCATGTGGTTTTGCAGGGCATAAAAATCCTTTATGAAAGTAGCAAAGTAGCAATAATTCAATCATAAAATTCAAAAACGGTGTTACGTGAATGACTTGATCTGAAAAAAATTGAACCGAGTAAAATCTTTTCTAAATGTTTTAAAATTTGGATATACCATGTTTTCATATCGCATGCTCAAGTAAAGCAAAAGTGACAACGTACACAGGGACAGGTGAACAATGAACAATTACTGATATATAGTAAGTTCAGTTGTGAAAATTCTAATCGAATCTCTTTACTTTCATTGCTTGTTTTATTAGCAGGATACATACTTTGAATCAAGATAATTAAATATACAGTGTTCAGGATAAAAGTTAAATATCAGAGAACATAGATAATGAGCTGTTTGCCTTTCTATATGTTTCATTGTATACTCATCTTTAAATTAATAGGAATCGTCTAAAATAGGACATCATATCCGTTAATCATCATTACAGTACTTTGTATTATCATCATCCAAGACCCAGGATTAAGGCTGCGATTTACTTACACTTACAATTCACGCAAAAAATACTCCTGACAAGTGACAATCTTTAAAATTATATATATGTTCTTTAATCTGCTAAATAAAATGATAACGGTTTTATTTCGTTCGTCAATTTATAGTTTCCTTCACAAAAGGTTGTATTACGCCTACATACAGTTTGTTTTTTAATCGTTACTAAATATTGTGTACCATGCAGAGACCAAAGAATCATAATCACACTACTTTTTTAAACTTAGTTTTAAAATGAACTATTACTTTCACATTTTATCTTAAAACTGCCCAAAAACTTTCGTAAATCCTTTTAAAAGCTGTCATTTTTTGTTTCCTCGTCCTGTTCCAAACTCCATCAATTTTTGTCATTTCATCCAAACAGTCATCAAGATATTTACACATTTTTAAAATTTCAAGCTACACTACAAATAACTTCAGAAAATATATTGAACAATATTTATGCTTATTTAAAAACTAACTGAGAAAACAAACTGCTTATCAGAAACTATTGGCAGTTTTTAGTAGTTGTATGGACCCCTTTTCTTCTTTGCATATAATATAACTAAATTACAGAGATAACAACAAGAACTAAAAAATACATTACATATTAATGATAGTGAGAAGTAAACTTATTACATGACTCAACGTTTCTTTAATTACACATCACTAAAAACAGAACATTGTGTTCACTGAAGCAAGTTAAAAGTTACAGAGATAAAGTATCTAAATTGTAAAATGCGCTACTAAATCCTCTTTCTGAATAAAATATTAATAGTTTAATAATAAAAAGCGTTTACCCATATGATTAGTATAAATATTAGATAGTTTATGCAAACATTATAATAATAGTGAACAATGGCAAGTTTGATAGTTCCTCTCCCACTTCAAAAAGGCAATTATTTTGATGAAATAAATGATTTTTATTTTCTTCTATTAAACAAAAAATCCACTTATTTATACACTACAGTTTGTTTGCTACTACAACATCACTACTACAAAATAAAGAAGAGAAATTCAAGAGACGCTGCTACTGCTGGCTCGCATTATTTCCATTTTGTCCGAACGAAACTGTACGCTTTTGTAACGAGAGAGATGTCGATGATTTTTTTGACGTTTTTAATGATTCGTGACGCGATAAGGTACATTACATTATTTTTTATGTTTTTTAAAATACACTTGCTGTGTTCTTGTCATTATTATACATTATATTATTTTGGTGGTGGTACTTCCAGAGAAGAAAAGACACATTTTGACGTTTATCAAGCCATTAAACTGGCTAAAGTAGTTAAAAGATAATATAACATGATGACAAGATAAGTAAAACTAGTGCACGACGAAGATTTTAAACTTATATCTTTGTATGTTAATGTACACATTTATGTAACACGGTTGATATCTTATCGAATAAGACAGAATATAGTATATTTAGTGAACGAAATCCAACATTTCTTAATTCATTTGTGGATTGTGGAAGATTTTTTTATACACATTCAGAAATAATATACACGTACGTCCTTTTTTCATAATATATTTTCATGGAGAAAGCGTAAAAGAATGCCTTTCTTGTCGTAGAATCAATCTTTTCATACCATTTCATTTCACTACTAAACAAAAAGTATTATTTTCTTTTCCTATTTTTTACTGTGAACGAACTTTTACTACTTTTTTATGCTTTCAAAACTCTGTCTCTCGAAAAAAGCTAATATAAAACTAATTTGTATTGTTTTTTACATGTCATAATAGATATCCGTTAATTTACTTAAAGTATTACTTGTATCATAATTAGAAGGTCTCTGCTGATCAGTCAGTGTAAAGAATTATTTGTTGATCATCCGCTCCTACTTCCAATTGAACGTATTGATGCTCTCCTATGGACTCGTTTGGCATACTTTGGATCTGCCTCATGAAATTGTTTCTTGATCTATGTAAGAAGAACAAAAGCGAATAAGTAATCTAAATCATTTGAAACAGAAATGTAAAATAATGTCTTATTTCCTTACTTTGCTTTCGCGTGAGTTAAAATATGAGACTTAAGATTAGTGGACTGGGCAAATTTCTTGTTGCATCCATCAAAAGGGCACACATATGGTCGATCACCAGTATGAATTCTCACGTGGGTTCGCAAATTGAAATCTAATGAAAATCTTTTCCCACAGCCTTCAAACGTACACTGTTAACATACAAAGGTAAAATTAGTATTGTGGTGTTTCGAGGATAAATGTAACCGCATGAGCAATATCTCAAAGAAACTTACTTGGAACGGTTTTTCACCCGTGTGCACCAATTGATGCCTTTTCAACTTTGAGCTCTCGACAAACGCCTTTCCACATTCCGCACATACATGAACTCTTGGTCCATGCGTGTGCAGATGCTTCCTCATGGCAGAATTATCCCTGAACATTTTCGTACACCCCTAAAAGCATTAAGAATTTTTTATTACACAATTTCCCATTTCGTTAATGTAACACTGAACAGTAAGAATCTAGTAAGTGATTACTTTGTGTGGGCAAGCAATTGTCCTTGCTATATCATCTGAAGCCTTCTTCGGTTTCAAACGAGCAAATTCAGCAAGTTGCTTTGGATCGGAAAGGTCCAAACCAGGTATTCCTTGAGGAGGAATCTTCCTTCCGGTCATATACTCCGTGTAGTCAGGATCTTGGTCTACACCGGACGTTTCTTCGATTGTTATTCCGTCCGGAAGCTCTTGCTTCACGTGCATCATTGGTTCAGCTATGATTAAAACAGTGTGGGGTTAGTCAAAAAAGGATATTTATAGGTAAATCGACTGAGTAACTATTTTAGTAAACTTTCAATCTCTTTCATTACCTTCATCATTTCCAGAAGCCCACATCGTAACAGAAAACTCCCCTTCCAACGTCCTAATCTGCACTTGTTTCGGCTCCCACTTCTTCTTTTGCTGGAGCCCTGATCCCCCTAAAGGCTGCTGAAGGCTGGGATCATATTCCCGTAGTCTTCTCCTATTATTATTGCTTAAACAAGGACCTCCTGGCAAAATTCGTCGGAGTTTCTTGCTACTATTGTTATTAGAATTAGAAGCCGTTGAAGACAACAAATGATGCGGCGACGAGCGGTAGCTCGACGAGGGTGAAGGCTCCGAATGATCTTCATCGATCAGAATTCCAGTATCAGATACTAAAGCCATGTTGGGGTCATCATAGCCAACAATTTCTTCTTGACCATCAAGCATCACCCCATGGTCATCAAGCCCAACATCGTCATCATCCTCCACAGCTATCTCAATGGTGTCATGGTCATCAAGGGTTTCAATTTCAACCTCTTCCATTTGTGGTTGGATCTCAACTTCCGTTATGACATCTGGGCTTAAATCCATGGTTGATAGTTGATCTTGATACCCTTTACCGATGACCGATGACAATGTTAAGAAATCCAGTGGTAAAGATGTGCCTCAACCAAATACAATAAACTCAACACTTCCCTTCGCTTTCACTTCCACAAATAGCTACACAAAACTCGTCTCCAGCTTGCTGAAAAATAAACAACCAATAAAAAACAACCATTACTATCAAAAGTTTACCATAAAAATCTAAACACGTGCTAAAAATATGAAAATTTTATAACAGCATTCCTCCCAATAATATTTACATTGCAAGTCATAACAAAATGCTCTTAATTAGCCTAATTGAAACACATCCTCTCAAATAACAGTCAAAACAATTAAAATGGTCCATTCATTAACATTTTTCACTTATTCGCTTGCCAGCGATTAATATAAATTTTCCGTGTTCGGTTCATTAGCATTATATCAATAGGTAACTTACCTCTCACTTTCCAAATTCCAATACACTTTCCCACACTACCTTGTTGCCTACAACTAAACTACCAACAATTAGCAAGTTGTCAACCTATCTCCTGATTGTCAATTGCCATTACATAACTTCACTCAATCATTATCTAACTATTCTAACTACAATTACATCAAATCAAAAAGTCCAAGCACAATGTATTATTCAAAACAACAATCAATGCACTTTGTAAACTGGAATGTACACACATTTTACAATTTTACAACAATGTTCAATGCACCCAGCAGAGCTACCAAGGAAAAAAACAACCTTTTACCTTTCCACATTATTTTACCTTACAAAAAATATAAAGAGAGACTTATAATGCATTCAATACTTACTTTTTTACAAAAAAGGTTCCGATTCCCTTTTTGTTGTCCCTTCTTCTTCTTCTCACTTTGATTTACCAGCGGAGGATGAACATGATCATCTCGTCTTATTCAGTAACTTTTTTTGCTGGTTGTTGGTTGTTGATGATGATGATAATGATCATCTATCTAAGATTCTTGTATTTCTTCAGCAGAAGAAAAATTGGATGTGCGAGCCAAGAAGAGAGAAGATCACCAGCCAGCAAGAGAGAGAGAGACGGACGAAACGAGGTATTGTAATTTGTAAAGCAAGGTAAATAGCATAAAAAGCCGGAGAAGAGAGAAAATTTATCCCACAAATGCTTTTTCCCTATAAAATTGTAAAATGTGCCGTTTTATATGTAAAGCTTATCTTATAAAAAAGATTTTTACTCCAACACATAACATCACTACTACTTGAACAACTCCACTCCACAAAAAAACACATTGATAGACATAGACATAAAAATATAACAGTCAAGTCAGTCTTACCGAATATCCGAAAGATGTTCTTTTATATAAAAAAGGATGCATGGAATATTATGTTGCATGCATGATAGTGTTAAAGCAAATCATACAAAATACATACATACATACATACATACATACATATTATAAGTTTTTCTCTGTAAAAAATCCTGCTAAATAGAAATATTGATACTGATATGATTACTACTTAAGTCAGATGAATTTCAAGTGTATTAGGAAGATATATAGAAGGACAGGATGGAAATGTACTGAAAATGTGTGTTTCAGTTTGAGTTTGAGTCAGTGTATTAAACATATCTGACCTGTACCTTACTTGTTACTGATCTTATACGCGTAAAAAAAGGATTTCGTCTCATTACCACAGTTTGGTGGCATCTTATACATGTAAAACGACATATATTTAAGTGGGGATATGGATTGGATATGATATGGCTCATGTATGTAGTTACTAGCTTGTGTGAGAGAGAATGGAAAGGATACAAGTTGAATCCTTTTGTAGTAACCCTAACCATTTAGGAATTTTTTCAAAGGATTTTTGTTGAACAGAAGCCAGAGAGTTACTTAACCATGTTGAAGTAGTATTTCGTGAGAGAAGTGTATTAAGAGATGAGATGAGCTTTTTTGAACACAACACCGTTCTTTTTTGGTGTTCCTCTCATTTATATGCCATGCTAATACTTTAACCCTTTCATGGTTTCATGTAAAGCATGTAAAAAATATTGAAGCAAAAGATGATAAAGGAAGAAAAAAATATGTATAACCTTTGGTAATTTAGTTTTTGCTAAGTACTTGGTTGTGTGAGTGAGCATGAATATGTATGTGGCTTGTTCTATGTATATTTTGAATACTATTATGTGGTCCAAAACACTTGGACCAGTTTATCCAGTAAAAGCAGTTTGTGGCCTGGCCTGGTCTCTCTGAGTTGTGGTGGTGTTGTAAAAATGTAAAAAAAAGAGTTGAATGAAGTTTTAGAAGAGGTAAAATCAGAGTGAGTGAGTATGAGTACCTATAGAGCTTCTTGAAGAAAGAGAGATAGACAAGAGACCTTAAAACCCAAATAAACATAAGAGCTTAATAAGTTAGTAGTAAATATGTGTGTAAAAGTCATAAATAGTCTATGAGACAACACACGCGCATTCTTTATGTTGATATGCAAAACGTGTAGAGATTGTGGAATGGAGGTTAGTTAAGTTTTAAGACTAGTTTTTCATATTTTGTCTCCAAGTTGTTCTCTCTTCGCAGCAGTTTTGGCAGCGGTTGGTGATGGTGCATGGTTGTTGGAAACATGAAGACATGAGCATGAGATGATGAGGAGTTATGAAATGAAGAGATGTTAGAGTGAGATGAAGATGAGGTGATGGTTTTGGGTTCTGCTGGGGTATGGAAAGATGGAATACTGAACAAAAGTGATTTGCAAAAATATATAATGACGATATAACATAGTATATAGTGATATTTATTGGCGATGCATGCTTAATATATTACTTTCTTATTACGTATTCCACTAACTTTTTCCGATTGATTTAGAAAAATACATGATGAGTGAATGGTAAACACAACGAGAATTGTAGTAAAGTAAAAATAGTTGCCCTTATAACTTTAGACACTTCTGAAGGAGAAGTGCACGCTGCTACAATGATGTACCTATGTATAAAATATTAAGCGATTATGTTTACTAAACAAATTATTGATAAGAACAAGTTATTCCATTTCTGGCACAATTTTTTAAGAATTTAATTTTTATTTGAATACTACAAGGATACATGATACACGCATAACTGAATCCTACATGATATGAGCTATGTTCACGGTTATCTTCAAGTGTCACAGGCAGATTAAGATTGATTAGTAGGAACATAAATATCATATCATGCAAATCTGCCAAAAGTAGAATGATGCAAAATATCTTTATTAACTAGTATTCTTGCAATCCCATTTGCAACACATATTCATCTGCTTACTGTCTTGAGTTTGAGCAACAAACGAGTTAGCCTTTGACCTTTATAACTTTCATGTATTCAACAATGCAAATATGGCCAACCAATTCCTTGAAAAGATTTGAATCGAGATAAAAGAGTGGATTGCACATGTCAAGGATAAAAATTAATGTTCATCGCTAAATGCACGATTTCACTTGATAATTGACCTTTAAATGACATTTCATTTACTATCAGCATGAATCAGGACATTAATTGCCCATTGCGCCATGCTTTATATGTTATATAAATTTAATGCATATAAACATGTTTACAAATATACGGATATAACGACAACTTTGTCCCTTTTAATCTGAGTTCACTCGCACTACTCGGTGTCAGCTTCCAAAAAATATAACATGGACATCCAGGCTACATTTCCAAGGAAAACTATTTGCTTTCTCTTTTATTTGTACTTGTTTAAACATGCCTTCTATTCTTGAAAACTTGTCATATGCTCCAATACCCAATAATTTGATTTCAGAAAAATTAAAGAGAATCAATGAATTTTTAATTGGAAAGTTTAAAGATGCACTATTCCCAGCTCAAGAAACAAGGTTCCAGTCGCAAAAATGCTCATCCAGGGACTCCGCGTCCCAATCCCCCTTCGGATTCTTTTAAACCTCTCGCCGGTGAAAACTCTTATCAATACTATGCTTCCAGAGAACTAGCTGCAGCAGCAGCTTCCACTACCCAAGAGCCATTATCACAGGAGCGCCTCGTATTTAATTTTAAGCGACAAGCGAAATCAATCTCTAACAAAAGCCAGCAAAGAAACTGTGGTCTCCCCATTCAAGAGAAAGCTCCCCAAGTTTCTCCTACAAACTCAAATGAAAGTCTACCGGATTACTTGGTTTGGGTAAAACACGAGCCCTTCGACTTCGGGATTTTATCACCCCTTCCATGCCCCAAAATTGGGATAAACATTCTTCGCAAGGTAGCTGAATACTGTAGGAAAAAGCCAGACCATTATCCTCAACTTTCATTAAATCAATGGACTCACATTTGCAAGTACAAAATGCAACTGGCAGTTGACCTTTCCTTCACATATTTCCGAGCGTTTGATGTACTGACGCGTAACATTTCAACGTGGACTCAAAACCAACTGCAGCGGCAACCCCCACAACAAAAAAGCAATGACCCTTCATTGGACCCCACAGACGATAACATCTTATCAGAAAGTTGGGATTTGAAATTTCATCGAGTTTTAAAACAGGGCCATGATTTCAACGAAGACTTTAAAGTGGACACTATGAACTTTCTCCTATTTCTTTACATTCAACACTTTCTTCGTTTGCATAAAAAGTATTTTATGAATTCATGCGGGGATGAGCCATGGCCAAAAACTTGGGTTAGCAATTTAGTGCAAAAGAGCAGTGGAGCAGGGACAGGAGCAAATGTAGCGGAACAACAGCAAGCAGAGTTTATTATGGCTAACTTACCGGATATTATTGACTTTCTTATGATTATGCATGAAACATCAAAACAATCCAAGTTAACAGTAAAAGTAAGTGAAAGTCAGCCAGATAATGAAAAGAAAGGCGATTCCACTATTAAATTCACCAATTCTGCTGGTCAACTGCAACATTGTCAACGCATTCACGTGGACGTGATCAAAGCCCTCAGCCTGATTTTGGGGGTGGCAAGCACTATCACTCCAAACAAAGAGTTAAAATCTCTTGATGAGTGTCTCCTTGTTTCGGATATTAGATGGAAACTTGAGTACAGTAAATATAGCCGTACTGTTGACAAGAAATGTTTTATTCAATGGATAGTAAAAAATCTGAAAATCAACTCGTGGGGTCCTTCCAGCGTATCTATCCCTCAGGTTGCAGTTTCAGTGATGACAGGTGTTTGGGATGAGCAGGAAGTTTTTAGACACAATAAAATCTTTTGGAATACGCAAGCCTTTCCAAGAACGTAAGAAAATCATTCAAAAGTTTAACAAGAAAAATCTCAACTTGCCCCGTTTCAGAAAAAAAGGATGATTGTATATTGTATTTATGCTTGTGATCATTAAATTAGATGGTTCCTAATTTCCGGTGTGGAGAAACAAGTTCTGGTAATTGAAACCCTGGAGCCCTTATCCTCCATAAAAATTCACCGGTGTAGCAACTCCTTCCTGTATCTTCCTGGCGTGCATAGCTTCATTCTCCTCCAAAAATGTCACGGGATAACTATAAACCTCGGAGTGGCTTGCAAGGTAGTTAAATGCATTGACTGTTCGGGTATTACAGTTTCTGGCGTAGCCAGACAGTTTCTCATTTCCGATGTGTCCCAAAGTACATTCTACACACTGACTCCCAGCACTCCCGTGATTTGTGGAAGTAAAAATCATGAAGTTCTGATCGGTCCGTATAATACAAATTACCCCGGTCTCAGTGAGCACATGAAAATAGCTGGAATTTCTCCCAAAATTCAGAGATGGAATAAACCTTTGGAAGTATCTAACGACGGATTTCCCCGCACCTTACAGCAATCCAACGTACGCCTGATTCCTCCAGAACAATTTAAAGCGTTCCTTTTCCCATTCAAATATCCAGGAAGCAGTAACACAGGGATTGCCCTTAAGAAATCAGCAGTTCTTGAAGGAACATTGCCAAATTTATACCAGCGCCGTGTGGAATACCCCGCAGAAAAAATGGAAGAGGCTAGGAAGGAATTTGAACAGAAACTTATGCAGTCAAAGTCAGACACCAGTTTAATTTATCAAATCACCCTGCAACGATTCAAGAAATGGTTGAAAGAATCTGGAAATTATGAGCACATTGTGGGTCTTCGTTCATATCAGAAAAGCGTGGATCAGCAAGGTCCATTACCAGTCCTTTGTTCAAAAGGCTTTGACGTGTCATGTGTATCAAAAGTGCTCAAAAACTTTTTCAGATGTGGGGATAGTGTGAGCGTTATTCCAACTGCTAGATCTAATCAGTCTATTTTATCATCAAAAAGTACTTTGAAAAAAGAATTTTACGAAGATAAAGAACAAGATGATAATCTTCTTCCACGGCACCGTTCCTCCAAAACATTCAAGGGGGCTGGAGATCAAGAAAGCTTGAAGATGTCTTCGTGTTTGCATGACACAAAAGGGAAACATAACTTATTAAGTAGACATTCAAGCAACTTGTCAATGGAATGAAAACTAAGTGATGAGTGAAGTTTACAAATCTATAAAATTTTGTCACTTGACCTGGTTGTTGTGATTCTAATTTTTCTTTAAAATATATCGATAGTGTTTGTTTTCAAACATTTCTGCTTGTTCAATAATAGTGCTAAATTTTCACCCCAACATAATATGAGAATTTTTGAGCTTATGAGTTACTGGAAAATCAAAGTTCCTAAAGACAGACATCTTTTTCGTAATCAATAATCAATTTTTAATCATAATAGTAACATAACATAGAAGGTTTACAATATGCTTACAAGAAATATTTTGATAATATTTTCATCTATAGTATTTCATTAAATATGTTATCTGCTGTATATAATATGTTTTAGAATTTAATGATTGAATAAGTATCAAATGGTTAATTAATTATTATCATATCTTCATAATTTACTCTTCTTACATACAGTGTGCATATTATATACAGGGTGTATTAATTCTTTATACATTTACATAAAGGTAAGAAGGCTCATGTAAAACAGCACATTCCATTTCATTCATTAAATACATGTATTCAAAACATCAAAACTGATACAATACGCAGAGCACCCTCTCATAAATAACTACGTTGTGAATACGAGGGCTAAAGCAACTTGTACATAAACTAATGTCTGTTTTCAATTCACCATGTAATAAATCTTATAAATACGCCTTCATCTATTAAAAGTGATAACAATAAATCTTAGATGGACAATTTCATACTTTTGTTTAAATATAAACGTTCTAATACAAACCACCACTTTTTCAGTTCACTTTGTTACGTTACGTCGTTTCATTTTTCATGTGTAAAATGGCTAAAATTTAGGTACTTAAAATAGGCATTTATAGCAAGTAGTAGGATGATTTTCTACATTTCTAATCTCTACATATCAAATAATGTATAAACATACTATTACACTAATATAATATACACTAACTACGCTAATAACGTAATTATAACAAAAACAACAATATTCATAAAATGGATCACATATCCATTGGCACCTTGTCATCTTCTTCCATTGGGTCACCCTCTCCTGAGGAAGAGGTGGTACCTTTCTCTGGGTTCTGTGCATTTTTCATAAGAATTTCAAGAGTAGATGCGGCTGTAGCCGTATTGGTTGCAGGTGCAGGTGGTCCCATAACTACTTTAGTTTGCACCACATCACTTCCACTTGTCGAAGGAACAACGGCAACCCCACCATCATTGCTTCTTGTTGATGACGCCGATGCAAAAATGGAAGAATTGCTGCCAGAGGCTGATGGAGAACTTGAAGATGTTCCTCCTCCTTGAGTTGTTAGAGCTACTATGTCGTCTGAGGGACTCTTGCGCTGACATGAATCGACCAAATCTTCCAATCCTTCTGGAGGCTTCATGTTCATAAATTCTTTGCGCAGTAAGGTTAAATTATTCTGCAAACAAAAACAAATCCAAAACGATAAAATCTATGCTCGAGCTCGAGAGAAGTAACATTTGGTCCGACATGGTGAAAAGAAAAAAAATTACCTTAAAAACTGTAACGGGATCAGCCCCACCGGTCACATTTTTTCCAGCTCGTTTGTCAGTTTTACAAGTTACGACTAAATCTTCCAGCCATTTCTCACACTGGTTCAAAATTTCTGTTCTCTTCATCCAGAAGTGTCTGTGCACAACCTAAAATTTTAACAAATGTTTTTAGAGACTTAACTTTCCAATACACACTAACACTTTACTTGCATTTTCGAACTCAGAACTTACGTCTTTAAAGCATGGAGATGGATTCCTAATTTGATCTAACATAGCCCATTCCACAGTTGCGATTTGAATTCCTGCGTTGTACTCACGAGAACTTCTTTCTCCTGCGTCGGTTCCACGGGATTTTTCATATCCGGGTTCGTTGAAGTATGGTTCAGCATTCAAGATTAATGACTGTATAGCTACCAAAACCTGTCAGAAAAAAAACGAAAAAAATAAAATATGACATCATAAAAAATCCGGAAAAATTGCGCAAACTTCTATGATTTCATGCAGGTGCTTTCAACTCCCTTACCGGCAACAAACTAGACGTCTGCGGATTCCATTTCTCTTCTGGTCTGCCATGCCATGTGTTCAAAATACTCAGACAGACTTTACCATCTGTGTACAAATTCGGATTAAAACGGATTCTTTGCCTTCCAGTTGTCTCCAAGTTAATCATCATTGGTGAATTGGGGTAATCATTGGGGAAAAACACGTCAAACTCAAAACAACCGTTGGAATATGGAGTACACGATGGACCGGTTATAAGTACTTTCATTACGTCCAGACGATCATTATCACTCCGAACGAAAATTGTACTACCATACGCTATTGGTAAAGACGATGATAATGTTACACTTTCCTGAGCCAAGCGCTTCAGCCGAGCTGGAAATGTGCGTCCCCAATTCGTCCTCACGTTACTCTCGTAGTGATAGGGAACGACGAATCTGACACCACCAGTTTCCTCTTCTTCTGTTATCATTTCGTAAAACGCTGAACAGAAAACACAATACATGTAGACAACTCCTTAACTTCCATCAATTCATGCATAGTAAGATCTACAATCAACACTTACCAAACTGCATTTTCTTCATCTCGTCAATATATCTTTCCTCTAATGTCTTAGGAGTAAGAGCCAATGTATTGTCAGCTCCATCTTCACCCATTTCCACATCCTGTGGTCCTTGTTTCTTGATAAGTTCTGTCACTGCTTTCTACTCGACAACAAATATTTCATACTCATTTAGGAAAGTTCATAATCTTTAATTCGAAAAATACATTTTACGGTTGAATAACTTACATCAACAAGAGTGGCAGTGGACTGAATATCGGGGATCAACAGAGCCAATCCTTCATCCTCCAAATCTTCAATTTTTGAGCTTTGCTTACTTTTTATCTTCCCTTTACTGTTTACCCTACACAATGCATAAAATGTTATCGTTGTAAAATTCAACAGGATTTTCAAATAAAAGCACTGAATCAAATTAATGATTATACAACTAATACTACTAGCTTACGTGAGACGTCTAGCGTAATTGTCTACGACATCTTTCATCTTCACCAACAGTGACGAAATAGACTGTTCATCACTTGACGAAGCCTTTCTTTCCCACGGCGCTAAAAGTGGTAATAATTGTGAACTAGACACCAGAGATCGTAAAAACATAAGTACAGATTTGTACAACGGCACGTGTCGAGCCATGTCTAACACTGAGTCATTCCTAAGATATCCAGATATTGCAGAAAACAGGCAAGAATTTTTGAGAAGAAGTGCCATTTCCACTGGCAAATGCAATTCTTCATCTACTTGACTACTAGACACTGCTGCAGGCGGTGATGGTGAAAGTTCCATTGCTTTTGCATTACCATCTTCTGAAAGAATTGTACATTTGTTTGCCTGCGGATTTATGTAACTAGATAACACTTGCAAGAGACATGTTACGTTCTCTTCCTCCGCTCGTTTCTTTTGTAAGGCTGTCTCCACATCCCAACTTTGTGCTGTTGAACCGGTTCCGAAGCCCGTTCCTTTGGCCCAGTACACATGAGATTTGTCGTCGGACTTATTATTTTTCTCATAGCCACCCTGTGCTTTCGTTGCAGCGATTACTAGCTCATGTTGCAATCCAGGTACCAATGAAGGATCACACTGCTGATGAGTGAAAACAGCCAAGCATGCGAGTATGAAGTGAATTGCTTTATACTCTACCATGGCACGACGGAGGTGACGACCTTCTTCTGTAGATAATGGAAGAATTTCTAAGAGACAGCGCAGAACTTGGAATGGAAGCGTCGGTAAAGTTTTCGCAACAGGAGTGCCAAAAATATCGTTTCCGTCAGCATCATCAGTAACACCCATAACTAATCTAAGCATACACTGTGCACCAACACGCTCTCCTAATAGGACCTCTGAGAATTTGGGAAGGCTCAAAAATAACCCAAACGCTGCCATTGAATGAGGAGGGATTCCAGGTGTTGGACTGAAATGTCGGAATGCAGCATTCTTCTTTTGAATCGGCGTGGATGAAGCTACAATGCTTTCCATCATATCCTGTTGATAGTACCAAGTTAATTATTAAAAGTGAGTACTAATAAATTTTACATTACTTTATGCATGTTCCTTTATTAATGATTACTGTACTTACATCATAAAAGTCGTCTGCACTCTCAATTTTCACCCAGTCTGCATCAGTATGCATTTGGACAGGACTTTCTTTGTCCATGCCCATAACAAGCCCAACAGAACCAGTAATTTTAGAACCAACTGCAATCTGTCGCAAGGTATCGGGATAAACAACAGGTAGGTGTTTGGCTAACAACCCAAGACCTCCCATTCGACTAAAAACCTCTATGGTGGAGGGTACAGGATTCACGTTGAAAATATCTGGGATTCTTCTAGAACGCTTTTCCCTGGTACCAGCAGAACTCTGCTGACCCTGACTTGATTGTGACTGATCTGGGTCGGTTATGTATGGAGTAGAAGTGGATGGCGAAAGTTCAGCTGAAGATTGGCTTCCTCCTGAGAGTTCAGTTCTCAAAGAGAAAACCAACACGTCTAGGAACGGAACGCGACTTTGTACAGCGGCTAACAAAGTATTAAGAGGCAGCTGCAACGGAACTTTAACTTCTGGATATTCCTCTAGTTCTAAGATCTGTGGTTTGTAAATATCAAATCGGAATATATTAGTCGAGCTTAAAAATCTAAATAACTAGAAACAATTTCATGCTAATTTCTAATCTACTTACAAGTTTGGGACCTTTCTTTATATCCGGACTTTCACTAGCACTTTTTCCTTCACTAAGGCTATCAGGTTTCAGCTTTTTTGACGCAGTTTTTATTAATCGTCGTTGATCCGCCGTCACTCGTTTCTCTTTCGCTACTGACCCAATGATTTGATCGATCATTTCCAGACCTGCTTCAACCAAACCATCCTTCTTTGGCACTACCACGGGTCGACTAGCTTCACTTGCATTTCCAGATTTGTCTAATTTCATGCCAAGGGGCTCAATCATCCGAAGCATTTCGAATGCAGGAGATTGAGTACTTGCATAGAAAACACGATCTCCACCATTGACTCCCATACACGGATGGCGATCTTTCAACGGAACTGTGGTCCCAGGAACCTTTAGTGGAAATTTACTTTCACTCTTGACGTGCACGACAATTTTTTCGTTTTCAAGGAGCAACTGAATAAGCAGCCGGCGACAAAACGAGGACATGGAGTGAAGAAACACAGCTTCTGTATGAGCAAAATAAAAGAAAGCATTAAATTGATGTTGCTTTCCTTATTTCAAAACAATGGTACATGCATAAAAATAGATTCTCTTTACTTACTGTGTGGTGTTGCTTTCTGCTTCAAAATGATATCACGAAGACACGATGCAACTTTCTTCTGATTTTCTGGATGAGTCCAGCAACAATTCGCGAGGAAATTTATCACAGTTGATTCAATATCATAAACATACGTTCCAAAATACGTAGACTTCAAACTACCGGGTAAAGTTGACAGCAAGTCGAGCACAGGTAGCCAAAAGCTTGCTCCTTGATTTCCAAACCAACTCTTGAATTCGTTCACTTTGCACAGCTCACCATAGAAAGTGAGAACTCCCACAAATTGGGTTTTATTTATGATATTCTTTAACAATCCTTCTGTGTTCACTGCTTGTCCAATCATCCAAGCATTCGTGTTGTAGTAATTCCAGAAATCCATGATGGATGTATTTAAAGCTTCCAACAAACAAGAATTTTTCAGATTATTCGCAGCTGCCGGTGATTGTGCAGCCCTTCCAAGAGTCATGAGGATACTTGGATGGAGTTCAGATTTTAAACTCTGAATATCTTTAACTTCAACTCTTCCCCACACACTCCCTTCGTCATACCACTGCTGAACCAAGTCGGTGAAGCAACTGCCACTGAGATCTTTGACAAAACAAGAAAATAATGATTATGAGATATCTTCATGAAAAATTCCACATCATCTTTCATTACGCCATTGTTTAAAATACATAATACATACCTATGCCTTCGGACAATTTGATGAGATTCATACTAAACATAAGATACACAAATAACCAAGGCTGACAAAAACATACGGAACAGATCATGTGGTCAACGATCGATTTCAGATCTGATTTTGGCTCCAACTTCAGCGACCAATTATATAGTTTCCTGTAATTACAAATTCAAATTATGAATAAAAATCCCCTCGGTCTTTGATTTCTTAACATAATCAACAATCTGAAGCAACTGTGCTATAATTAATATTTCTCACTTTAAAAGATAAGGAGTGGCAATTTTGGTCAAATCCGTTCTTCCAGTTGCAGCGACAGACCAAAGAGCAGCCGAAACAGCTTGAATATATTCAGGAACAGCCCCACTTGCTCTAAAACTCGAAGCATTCTGAAAAAGGCAAGATATTACAAGATTACCTTCAATATCATACTTATGTTCACACATTTTCGAAGTAAAAACATAGCGTATCTATTCATACCGAAAGAGCTTCATCTGCACAGTTTTCAAGCCACCGGATGACAGCCAACAGATTAGAATGACCCCACTCAGGTATGGAACAACACAACTTATACAGAAGCTCGACAACAGTATTTAGCTGCGACTGCCCATTGGCCCCCTGAGAATTGGAACTGGCGGATAGTCCATGTGAAAGACCAAGTTGAACTGGTCCAATTAAAGCATTAATGAGCTGTTCACTGACATCTTTATGATACTTTCCAAAATGGAAGAGAACCGAAGCGGCGTGTGTTAGGGAGACATCGTTTATCTTTCCTGATGTGACTGGTGCCACTAAGGCGGAATAGCAGGACTCCAGCATTTCTGGCGTGGAGACAGCTGTATCAATTATGTGCTTGTAAAGCTGAGAGTTTCCTTCTGCTGTGTTAATGGCTCGGTCTAATATGTACATCCAGTGGGCACTAGACTCCAATGAACGGCTACCGTCTCCAGACGCAAGACCTTGCAGTGCCGCCTCACTGAATGTCGTGGAGCCAAGAAGGCGAATTTGTGATAGTCCTAAATTGTTAGAATCCTTCGGTTTGAATAGTCGAAGTAACACTGTTTGAGCTACTTCCGGTTGTGCTAATTGTATGCTGATGTTAGACAAGCCACCACATTGCACGGGTGGACTCATTGGTAAAGTCATATTGCTACGCTCTCGTGATACCTCCACCATCACGGCGGACGGACAAGCTGCTAATCCGAGTCCAATAAAATGAAATGCAAAATTAAATACCAATTCCAAAATTCAATAAATGTAAATAATATTGTAAATTTTGATGCTACATCACTGTTCTTACTTGATAATGACGTCATGTGAGGCACAATTTGAACTTCTCTTAGAAGAACTGCGCAAGGCAAAGTGATTACTAATTCCAAAAAGCTTTCCTCCGGGAAAAAATGGTATGACCAGACAGGAGTACGGGCACGTCGATGTGGAGGAGTAGCTTGCAACAACACCTCGGAAGGATGAGCTGAGAAGTTTGTAGAAGTTATAGTACCCAATGGTGCTACATTTATCAGTCCGTCTTGAAGTTCAATAGATTCTCCTCCATACTTCTTCTGTCCAAACATGGCGTTTGCATCAGTTCGGCCGATGTACTGAGTCAAAATAGAAACGAATGTCGGGCAGCTGCTGATGAACTTCTTAGTACTGCTTACTAATTTCTCACAGACCGCCTGTAAAAAGATATAGTGAAATATTATAATTATTTGCGAACTTGAGACTATTGCGATGGCTTAAAATACACCAAAAAATTTAAACTTACTTCTACACATTTCATTTCAGTGAACACCCTTAGATACTCTTCCTTACTAATGACCTTTAGAACCATCAGAACGAATGTTTCAGAAACCATCAACGGACAGTAAAAGTCGTCAAATGGAGAAGCTGAAATGAAGAAAATATTGAATTTTTAACCACTGTACTACTGCAGTACAACCAATTTTCTATAAAAAGATCATAAAGATGCAATATTATTGATAAATTTCTTACTTGACAAAAATCTACAAACAGGTTTGATCATCCACTCTGGCTGAGTACAATTGCTATGCAGTTTACTAAATAGATGAATTACAGCATCAACAACTGTTGAAGGAGCGGCTGTGTCTAAAATGTTAAAGGCACTCGACAGGTCTCCACTGACTAAAACGTTAATGCCATTGGGATGTGCTAACACTGACAAAATTCGCATCATAGCAGGCTCCATTTGAAGAACAATATCCGCAATGGTTCTTGGTGGTGTCCCCGAACAATTAGCGACACATTCTTTCAATGTTGATTCATATTCCTTGAAGTTGGAAGAAATGGTCATGCTCTTGAGGAACTCGTTAACTTCAACTCCGTTCTGCTGTGAAAATCAATCAGTCAAATCATTGTCTTGCAAGGTTAAATGAATTTACCTGGCTAGGGAATGAATGAATGTTTATGAGATAAAAGAGTAACTTACGTCCTCAAAATTTTTGAATGGAAGGCTAACTGCTGATGCCATAAAAGTAACCAGCCGAAACATTATCATCTCCAGGGTTTGGCCTTTTCCTGTCTTCCCATCAATTATTCCGGCCGAGGCACTTGTAACTGTGGCTGGACCTGCTTTCAACTCAGCCGATGACCGAATGTTTAACTTATTTGGGAAGAAAACAAACCTATGCAGGGCGGAAGCTAACAAGTAAATGAAATACAAATTTTATTAAAACATAGCACAATCACACATACTTTTTTCGTTTCAAAACATTTACTTACCAAATGACTGAATTATCGAAATTATAGTTGTAGGATTCTCGTACGATAAATCTGGACACGTCACACGATCCAAGAACTTGTTGAACGCATCCAAAGGAAATTCCGAATAGAGAAAAGGGCCGGACAAAAAGACTCCCAGCACACGGAGCAATACTTCTTTCAAACAAGGAGTCCAAACACTGTCATTACTGAGCTGTCGTAGGCGTAGCAAAAAGTTATAAAAATGTTGGCAAACAGTTGGTCCCGCAGAAACAACATGGTTTTTTTGTATGTTGATGCCGGAGCCAGAAATAAACTTCAAAATAATTTCTGGGAAACACTTATCAGTCATAATGTATAGCCAGTGGCCATTGGGAGAATTTAACGTTCGCTGGTTTGCAGCAAGAGCTAAACACTGAAAGGCGAGTCCCCATTCCTGGATACCAACACTGGCATTCCTAATATAATAAAAGTTTATCAATGAAGGGACAACTTAACATATCATATTACAATAATCAACATAAAATTCTGAATCAATGCCACTAATTATCTTACTTGGTTAAAGCTGACATTAAAGAAGATAGAGATTTGCAAGACAATGGTATCACAGGCTTCACATTGTGAGTTTCTTCCATTGCAGGATACTCGGTATTAATTGTGATCCACAACTGGAGCACCTTTGCAATGTTTAATGAGCAATTCTAAAAGTTTCATAAAAAACAACAATGTTAAATATATCTTATGCCAATCATGAAATACTAATTCATCTTATATTCTTAAATAAAATTATGTATCACAAACCTCAGATGCCATCATATCAAAAATATTGTCAAAACAATTAGATAAAATCTGCTGAGAAGGGATGACACTGTACTGGATTAAATCAGGGAGACCCCTCTTTTTGACGGAAGGAAGATTTTTCAAAATCTCTGGAGGGACTTCCACTGGTGCCTTGAGACATTGTGCAAGCACTTCTGAGTCCACGACAGACATAAGCCTAAGTCTAATTTCCGTTGTACTTTCCACTCCACTTTCCAGTCTAGCATCGAGTGCAGATGATATACTGGTTGTGCACGGGGATAATTTCTTTGGACCTCCGCTTCCACTGCCAGACCTTTTCCCATTTCCATTGGGTCCCATTCCAGGACACTTTGGTCCGTCTGGCATCATTCCAAACTCTATAACTTCAATATCTTCAAAATCACTATCTTCAGAGTCAAGACTAACAGTGCTCTCCATATTTGCAGGATCGGACATGCCTCCAAGCATTTCATTTACTGCATCCGAATCGACTGAATCCACACACATGTCTTCCACTTGCATCACTTGTGCAGCAGCTTTCACCGCTTGTTCTTCTGTGATGCCTTCCATAATATCTTCTCCCATGGCGTCACCTGCACTTCCACCGGTAGGGATGATTGTTGCAGCACCATCCTCTCCATTGTTCCTTTGGGCAGATGGTGAAGGATACAATTTTTCACCTTCCAGAATATCTTGAATAAGGCACATCGTAGCGTGGGACACCCAACTTGAAGACCAATTCCTCTCTCTCACATAATCACTTCCACAAGAACCACAGATGAGTGTAGCTAACTGATCTACGTCAAATACAGCTCCTAGAGGTATTGACGGTCTACAAGATGTCGCGATTTTAGCTAATGCCTTGCACACTATTAGGTACACATCCGAATGACAAGTTGAGTCCATTCTTAACAGGAGTAGGCCCAATCCTTTGGCAACAGTCAGGCACAATGATTGACTTAAATTAAGGTTAATTTCCACATCCATTGGTGGACTAATGTCTTCTTTCATGTCTTTATTGGAGAGCATTCCACGTTTATTCAGGAGTTCACTTCGACGAATTTGAAGAAGATCCTTGAAGTGCTTCGATCCTTGGATCTTTATCGTTTTCCCGAGACTCGCTTGCTTTTGTTTGATTGCTTCAATTTGATTGCCTAAAGCGGAGAGCTTATTGCCCAAGCCTCCTAGTTGTTGCTGTAAATAGAAAATATATATCACATTGAATAATCGTTTAAGTTTAAAGATATTTTAATTACGTAGCTCTTTAAGATCACTTACCATTTGAGTAGCATAACCTAGTCCAGCGGCAACGTTATCCAGCTCTTCCAGCTTTTGTTTCGTCGCCATAAGTTTCTTTTGTATCCTCCGCTTAAAGGTGCCAGTTCCAGACATTCTTGACGTACTCCCACTTTTACGGTACAGAGCACTTTCTCCCTGAATGAAGTCCCATCTTGATGAAACACATGTTACTTCTTTCTCTTTTCCTTTGTTATTTCCCCCACCACTTGAAGTAGGAGTTGTAGTGGACGAAGTCAGGGTGCAATTCACTCCATCCAGGCACAAACACAAATACATCACCACCCAACCTAATAAAGTCATGTCAATTTTAGACCGCAAAAATGAGCTTTTATCCTCAATTGGAGAAAGTAGCTCTGCAAGAAGTTCCATTGCATTTTCCAATACTGACGTATTCGTCGCACTGAGAAGTGATTTTTGGCCAAGGTACACCAGTAGGATGAAAACTCTGTCTTGAGGGAAGATGTCATTCTGGTTGGAGGAGAACATAGTCTTGATAGTTGACGCAAGGAATTTACCCCACCATGGTTGACATCCACACACGCGCAGCATCAACGTGCAAGTAGATAATTGACACTGGCCATTTTCCAACACACAAATTTCTTTGAATAATGCTTCACACGTTTCTTGTGTCATATTTGTGTACAGGGAATATGGAATGGGCTGTAAAACAATTAAGAAATTTTTATGAGAAAAGCTAGTCCACAATGTTAAATTCACAAGTCAAAGTCGTATTGAATATACATTTACCGTAGTGGCCAAAGACGAACTTGATGCCAAGAAACTAATTCCAAGCAGCGATTCGATCAAAAACTCGGTTAGTACATGAACCTTGTCTGTACAAATACCTGGAAGATTTTGTCTGGGATTCAAACTTGTTACATTATCTGATGGCAACTGCGTCATACATTTTTGCAAGCGTTTCATCACATTTGTTGCCACATTAAGTTGTTGTTGTAGAGTGATACATTCTTGATACGAGGAAAGCACAGCTTGATCGCTGCTACTATTCAACCCCAGCTTGTTTCTTTCTTTTCCTTTCGGGAGATAATAGGACATGTGATCCAACGGAGATATATCAGGTTTCATTAAAGGTTCCAACAGTCGTCTTAATTTAGTACAAGCTAGCTGATAACGACATCCTATATCTTCTACAAGATATGAAAGTACGGATAAGTGAGCTTGCACATTGGAAGACGTCAGTACAGTTACATCACCAGGTACACTTGCTATGCTCTCTGGAGTGGTTGATCTCAAATCACTGGGGAGAATGGTTGAATGGCCATAAAACATTCCCAAAGGAATGCGACATTTGGTTGTGCCCATTCCATAACGGCCTATTGTCGTTATCTATATAACGAAGCCAATAAAATAGTTTTATTAGACAATCTGTAATCTGAAATTACTGCCAATATATATAGCATATAAAATAAACTGTAATTAAAATTACCTTCAAATATCGGCAAACTGGGGGAGGCTGTAGGTCACAGATCACCAGAGATCGACTACCAATATCAGATGCTACCACAAGTCTTTGGCCATCAGTATCTTCGCGATGAAGCCAAATATCAATTGAGAGAGAAACTAAATCACTACACGCGGGTATGATCATATCAGTTAGTAAGACAGGTGCTCCAAAATCCAAAACAACGAAACGTCTGGCTCCAGAATGCATTCTATCAATCACTAAAGCTTGCTGGGGTGGCACGTACATCATTTGCTGCCACGGGGAAAGAAGTAGTCGCAATCCATCATTTCCTCCTCCATTGTTGGACTGGTCTTGCTGCTGCGACTGAGCTACACTACTACCACTTGGACCACCACCAGAATTGATTCCGGCACTAATTTTATTGAGCTCAGAAGAGCCTGAGGATCCTGCAGAGATCGCTTGATTGACAGGCATAGGAGAAACAGCAGCTACTTTCATGCCGGTGTGGGATGGCGTCGGCGTTGTACTTTTGTGCAGAAAAGCAGACGATACTCCCATATGATTCATAGTCGGTTGAATGAATGGACCAATCATAACATTAGCTGAGGAACTTGGCGGTGGTGGGGGAGGCAGAGGTGGATCAACCATGGGTTGCATAACCATTGTTAGAACTCCAGCAGCTTTGTTCCAAGTACTGGGGTCAATTGCAGTAATATGAGCGATGTCTGAATGATGGTCAGGTGGATTTACGCCACCATATGGAAGCTCAAGCATGCTAACATTGTTCCCCATGAATTTCATATCCGATAAAATATCATAGTACGCGTCCCCTGACTCCATTTTAAGAGCTTTTTGCAGCATCATTATTTGTTCGACTTTGTCTGGTTCTGACTTCTTGGAGCCTTCTCCTGTTGGTAAGTTCGTTGTGAAAGGCTCCCACGGTTGGGGAAGGGGTACTGGAGCAGAAAACGAGCCTGTGCTTGCACCCAAATCAATTTTTTCCACTCGAGTTCCATCTGAAGCTGCGTGACAGGTGAAGTGTAAAGGTTCCACTTCTAAAAGACCGTGAATCTGTTGTTTGGGGGACAAATTGCCAATTTTTCCCCATCGTAGGCTGAGTGGACTTCCGACAAGGAGATCACGGAAATCTACGTCCTTGAGACCCCACAAATGAAAAGTACCAGAACCCACGGTACTAGCATTCTCAGAAGTACACAAACCAGCATAAGTTAATGGATGGGAGTAGGACTTTGTAAAAGGTGGGACTTCTACTTCAAACAGTTCTTGCTCAAATGGTGTTCCGTAAAGTCCAAATCTAAATGCGACAATTAAAATCAAAGGATCATTAGTCAAAATATGGACCTATAGATTATTGTAATCTAGCGGGAATTGTTTTATAAGCGAACCTGGAACGCAATAACGAATGCATGGGTTCATTCCTTTTGTTCAACTCCTTTGACACATCTTTCAAAAGGCCTAACAGGGTCTCACTGGCTAAGCTGAGATTTTCATTCCGTACTCGATTAAGAATCAAAAAGAACCACTGCAGCGATCCAGCAGAGGTGCACGATATGGTGTAAGGTAACAACTTGAGAACTTCATTCAATAATACTGGAAGGAAAGGTTCTCCTCTGTCTTCACTACAGAAGGATTCGACAGCACTGTGAAAGTTAAAAGAAGTTTCACAGTTAAAATTGAATTATCAGGAATAGAATTATTTAACAAATCTGAGTCTTTATTGAACTTACTCAATACATAAAACTAGAAGTTTAGCACATTTGTGAGCTGTGGAACGGTCCGCAAAAAGGATTCCATGGAGGATAAGAGAACTCAGCCTCGATTTCACAGTTTCAATGAATTTTGTCTGATAGCTGGTGTTTCCAATCTGTGGACCGCAAAGATTTACAGCAGCAATCCACACAAGGAGGTCCAAGGCAGCGCTCTGAGCAGAGTATGAATTTTCTTCTCCCTCAAAAACTGCAATGTCCAGTAAGCGCGAGAAAAAGCGTTCTGACGTAAGCATGTGCTTTCTTTCATAGCTGAAAACAAACAATGCATGCTTAAGTTACCGAAAGCTTCGCTTCAAAATTATATTCCACGCATACTTCGTATTATATCGTAATTCACTTACTCTTCCAAAGGCATTGACGTAGCTTTCACTTTACGGATCGTAATTGAAATCTCGTGAATCCAATCACATCCCAAGTATTCTTTCCGCTTGTCTCCGTCAAGATCATTTGCAACTATGCTTGCACCAGACTTGGCTGGGTGATGATGACCTGAGGGAGAATGCTGTGAAGCAAACGGGGTTAGCTCATAAAATGGGGTGCCCTCTTTTGAAAACTTGAGTGTTAATGCAGATCCTTGTAGTTTTGGATATACTGTGTTTGCATGCGGTTTACTCTTTACCTTAAAAGTCTTCAGTCCTAATTCCTCGTTCGGCTTCTAATTCGGCAATGATGGAAAAATGTTGAAATGCTTGTGTTAGTAGGACATTTTAATACATGCACAAAATATTCTTTTAAAAATTAAATAATACCTTGGCCAACATTAACTTGTAGCTGGACGCGGAGGTAGTGGCTTTGACGTTGTCAGACTTTCCCTCCTTATTGCCACCAACTGTAATTGATGCATTTTGATTATTTGACTCCTGAGATTCCCCTTTAGCCAAAGACTTGGCTCTGATGTGCAGGTAAAAGTTTCGTCCTTTCGTAAGAACCAAAGTTGGGCTAGTCATTACAACGTTTCCACCTTGTCCCGAAAGATCAAGGTTGGAACTCAGCTCTAGTGGACCACAAACAGGTACTGCATTGATAGATTTCAAAAATTCATTTGACACGGTTTTCGTCTTCATCTGGGACTCTCCTCCCGAGGTTGATGGATTTGCTGACTTGACTTTATTCTTAACGGCACGATATAAAGTTACTTCTATGGGCGGAAGAGATGCGCAACCAGGCTGCAAACTGAACTTCAGATCCAGATGTCCAACTCTTGATGACTTAGGTAAAGTTATTTCAAAGATGTGCTCCTTTTTGGAGTTCCTAAAATAAAGCAGATAATATGATATTGAAGCATTAGAAAATTCTTTATTCAAATTCCAAAATGCTGTATGTTGTAATGAATAAATTTACTTCGTTTTTTGCAATCTCCACGAAAGCGTTGACTCGCTGACTTCACTATCTTGGTGCTGCAGATGCTGAGGATGCTTACGATCTTTCTGGGCTTGAATGATCCTTACCCAGCAGGAAGACACATTGACAGTAAAGCATGGCTTAATATTGTCAAATGACGTCAATTGCATTAACTGCTTCATGGAGCTGAGCGTCAACGGTTGGTTCACAATCAGCTTTGCAGTGTCAACCCCGCTATTTGTTGGGACGACCGATTTTTCCGCACTCAAATCACCACTAATACTTCCTCCGTCATCCTGCAGGTCGATGTCAGCCTTACTAAGTGTGTACATTTCCAATGTTCCTCGACTAGTACCACAGCAGAGACGCTCCAAACCTAAAAAAATTACGAAAGGGAAATGATTTGCCGAGTGTTAATTTGGTAATAATAAATTAAATGAATGGAAATAATCAATTATAACTTTATCAATAAATATTTTAGCGTACATGAAACATAAGAAATGGAAGCAAGTGGTGGATCACTTTCAGGCCTCTTTATCTTCTTGATTAAGGATAAGTCGTTAACACGTAAAATGCACAACAACCCATTTTTGAGAACACAAGCCAAAGCTGACTCATCATATTCTGGTGGTATCACGCACAACAGGGAAGGCATTTCTTCTTTCGATATAAACTTTCTACAGGCTATTGGTTGTCTCTCCAACTTGAGCATTTCAGACTCACAAACGACCCGATGAACAATCAACGCTCCATAGACAACTTGTTCGTTACTAGATCCACTTGAGGTGGCCGTAATGCTACTTTCTAGTGATAATACAACTTGCTCCCCATCCAAAGTTGGTAAAATGTCCTTCGTCACAGTGCAATGTCTAAGATCATTGGGCAAATCTATTCTTTGAACCAACACCACTTCCTTTTCCTTTGATGGAGTATCAGTCTTGCTTTTGTTATTTGAATCCTTATCCCCTCCGGCACCCTTGTTGGATTGAGCTTGACTAGCTTGGGCTGCTGCCGACAGTTTCTTCTTGGACGACGTTATGAATGGATGGTGGTGATGATGATGGCCACCTCCAATTATTGAGCCAGTTGCGTCAACCACAAAGGTCCCTGATGCATCTGACATATTCATGTCGCTGAAAATACTTATTGAATCGGAGAGCATGTCGCCCTCTGAGATATAATTGAAGATGTCCTCTTCAAAATGTTGACTCTCTTGTTTTGTTCCCGTGCGACTTGATGTCTTCAGAGGTGCTTCTGGTGGCGTAGTGCTGGTGTCATTCATGGTAATTGTATTGGGACTTAGGCCATAAACTAGTATAAAAGGACATCTTCCAGGATCCTGAGAATCAGAGGACTTGCTAACAGACCCTCCAACAATTATAGATGGCGGAAGAGCCTTCTTGCTGTCAATAATACTTTCAGGAGCACCAATCATAGCGGCCGCAGTTAGTTCTACATTTTCGTGGGATGATGAATAGCCCATTGTTGCAAGGGTTCCTGAAGAAAAAAATGATGGTAATAAGGTTAATAAGCCAACAAGTTAACATTACTCACGTCAGCTTTTACCTCGAATAAATGTATCTAAAGTAATGACTTCACTTTTGGGCTTGCCATCTACATCACAGTACATAATTTCATCTAATGGCGTTGTTGACGCAATGATGTCTGGAGTGAGTGTGAAACGCACGACCGGCTGAAAAATAAGAGTAATATTTAAATCTTAAAATCATACATACAAATTCGAAATTGGCCAAAATCAAGAAAATAAAGATTACACACCTTTGGTTCTCTTGCCACGTCCCATACCGTAATGTGACCATTGGAATAGGCGACTACTACTGCAACTGGGCACGAAGATTTCCCTAAAATTGGTAATATACTCCCTCTTTCTGCAGCAATAAAAGCAGGTCCAGTAGCAAATGATAAACTTAATGGGACATTGTGTGTATGCTCTCCCCGCACAAATGGACAGAAAGGTGAGTGACGTTCATGCTCCGACCATGGCTCATCAGTAGGCTCCCAACTAACTAAGCAAACATTGCATGTGAAACACATAGCTCGGTCATCCCCGTTGGAACTGGGACTATGATAAAATCCAGCCTGAGCCATCTTTTCTGGTAATGCCCATCTGTTGAATTAAGAGTTGATATCCATTAACCGTTTTCATTTTTTGTTGTAGGATAAATGGTTGTTTGTAATTAGTATCTAATTATATATATTTGTACCTGTATTCCATATGAGGCCAGTTAGAAAATGTCTTCAGTCTTGCAGATTCACTGAACATTTGTGCTTTCTCTAAAGGAGTATCCTGATCTCCTTTGGAAGGTGGAAGTAGCATATTTAAGCGTTCTAATATCGAGGAAGCAATAGAAAGCTGAGGGATGTACGCATTTTTCTTCCACAATTCATTGACCATCGTTTGGAAGGTTGACTTCAGCACAGAGTACGGGAGCTCCAGCTTCACAGTACTCCACTATAATAACAGAAACATGAGAATGTTAATTTCCAACCTTCACAAACGGAATTTAGTCACACTTTTTAATGTTTAACAAGAATACATACTTTTTCACGTTTCACTAAAATAAGAGGCGTTCCTGGTTCCAGCTCTCTTACTACAATAGTTTTTAGTTGCTTTTCTACCTCACTAACATCAGTCTCAACCGTATCAGCCGTTGGTAATGAATGGCACAAGCTTTCGGCCTGAGAAAAAAAAATTGACGAGATTTTTAACAACAACCTGATTGAAAAGATGGAAGACGAAGAAATTATCAACTTTGGTTCACTTATTTCCACATACCTCTGATTTACTTAATTCTACCTGAACAACGTCAGATGACGAAGCCAGTGGTGTCTGAAGAATAGAGCTAAGAAGCAGTATACCATTGTAATCGCTTCGAATGCCTACTTTGCTCCCTTGAACAACAATCAACTTTTCTGGACAGACATTAAAATCCCAGGCGTTTTTGCTGTCATCTTCGGTACCTGAAAGCATTCAAGATCAGTAAATAAAAACAATGCACTCCAAAACAATTTAAAATGTTTGAAAGCCACTTTATTATGATAATCAACCTATTCTGGTTGAGTACACTGCTTCACCAAGAGTTGGATCCACCACGTAAAGCCAACCGTCCGTTGTACCAGCAAGGATTACATTTAACTTATCATGATAAGTAACCCGACTGACAACTTTCTCCGGACACACCTCCAAGGGCTGTCCGTCTAATCTTAGTTCCTCTCCTTCCTCCATTTCTGATAGAGCGGAAACTACACGTTTGTTTCCGCCGTTCGATGACTAACAACAACAATTTTGGTAGTAGTGAAAAAACGTCTTCAACATTAATATTATAACTAACACTATTGACTCTTCAAGTTTTGCTCGACGCTGAGCGAAAAGATCTCATAGTTTCACGTAGAAGTAGGCTGGGGAGTCAGGCTGACATTTTGACACATCACCAACCTGGCAAAGAGAAAACAAGCATACGAAAAAATATTATAAATCGTCCAGCTGTGAACTGAGTGACAGTAACCATTCCAATTAAATAATACACTTATCATAAAAACTACTGTCACGTGGAAAGCAACGAAAGCAACAACCAATATGCACATCAACAAACGCGTCATCACCACACCGAACAGACATTTTTGCAAAATATGACAATATGATAAACAATACATTTTGACAGCTGACCTATAAAACACCTTCCACTACTTTTTTAACCTGACTATCTTCCTGCCATTGCATCGTCACCATTAACATAAAATTAACTCTAAAATATGGACACATCACCAAAATATAACAGCCGTACCTAAACAAGATCCTTCCGGGTGTATCCCTTCCTGCTCAACAAAATCACACCTTTTCCTCTCGTGACACTCCAAAACTTGTAGGATTTCTACCCCCCGAACTATATCAAAACAGGTGATATTTCAACCCCCAACGAAACCACCTCTAAAAACCACAAATATTGTCGAATTTTTAAAAGATAATTTAAAATCTCGTAACCCAACAAAAAAATTCAAAATGTTGACGATGAAAGTGGAAATGTTCTTGCTATTCTTCTATCATTCATTTTGCATAAAAAATACACACACACACTCTCACTCTGACTCTCGAGAATGGCAATATGAAATGGTGAGTTGAGTGAGTAGAGTAGTGTTACAATTACAAGAACACAACTTTTACAAAAATCACACGAAAATACCGAGTTTTGTTTGTTAAAGTTTACAGCAAGCAGGCATACTATTTGAATTGACTACGTACTCACTTTTCTTCCTACCAACCAACCTACTATTAGCTTTGCTCTCTGTCGGTTCGGTAGTAGTATCACAATGCAATGCAATGCTGAATGCATAAAAAGCATTTTCTAGTGAAACTACGAATAAGACTCCTCTTCTGCTTTTATCCTGTGACTTTTGCATTGCATTTTTTGTATTATTGGCAACTCGTCGATTCTTGGCTCAGTTCAACCCGACGACCGACCGACACCTTGTGCCTTGGTTTGGTATTGGTATTAAAAGTGCTCAGACGGAAAATATGTGTAGCGTAGCGTAGACATAGACAAGTAGACTGTATGAAGTTGTTACAAGAAACAAGACACAATGCAATTGATATTGGTTTTGGGTATACACTTTTTAAGAAGATTCTGTCAAATACACAATGCGATGCGATATGTGATAATGTGATAGTGTAAAGAAAACGTATTTCTAGAGAAAGGGGGCATACACATATCGTGTTATCATTGTGACACGGTGACACCACATTGACCTGTGTAAGATAATATTTGGAAAACGTAAAATACCGCTTAAAAATGGTTCCCAAACGTAAACGTAAAGTGAACGACTTCGAACTTGGATGCTCGACGCTCGATCTTTAGAATAGTTCGGTCCATAAGTATAGACGTCTCATTTCTCTATGTAGTATGTAGTATGACGATTCTTACGAATTTTTAGCTTGTAATTTCGTTCCATGCATCCATGCACGTTCCGTTCCACATCTTTATGCTAGAGCTAGATCCAAGATCCAAATCTAAGCAAGATTTAGATGACATGATGCTAGAAATCAATCCTTAGAAAAAAGAATATCGATTTTGAATGTAAAAATGTGTTTCTGTTTCCATTGACGGGAAGCAACGTCAGCATGAATGATCATCTTTCATTTTCTTGTCATATTGTCATCATTATCGTAGTCTGCCATCATGCATCATTCATTTTCACATAAAAACAAAAATCATAAGTTTGACGTGTGCGATGTGCGATCGATCTATTCCAAGAGTATACCGTTAATACGGTACCCTCTCGATACCTTTGCCTCCATCTTCATCTTCTTGAAGCCATCTAATCATTATTTCCCTGTGTCATATCCAGAATCTAATGAACGACAGATAATATTATTTACCCCCGCCACACAAAATGACAGAACGAACGGA